>OY754973.1:22371520-22618010 GCA_963576475.1 Molanna angustata
TATAAAGCAACTCGCTCACGCGGATCGCGCTGAGGGGGATGGGATTTATATACACATCATATTATTATATATTTCGTTGTCGTATTTTATTGCATCCCGTATAATTTTCCCTAGATTAATTTGTCGCCAGACGCTAGTAAAATACAAAGTTTCACAATATAATAAATAACAATGATATAAGTAGTTGTAAATTAATCAACCCACCATTGATTTCATGTTTCATGTACTCACTGCTGGTAGTCAAAAAATGAATTAATCCTATCTATTGTGGCTCCTGAAAAGGGTCTTGGACACACAGAATACATATGTTCACGGACCTGATCATTTTTAAGATTATTGTATGGGGTAAGGCATCGCCATATCTGTTTAAAATTAAATGAGTTTGTAATTTGAAATTGTGGTTTTCCAGTTGCTTGAGACGTCAGGTGCACCGTCGATGTTGCTGTGCAGGGTGTTTCACCGTTTAGTCTGGTGAATTATCACCTGCCTGTTGAAGTCAGTAACCGTACTTTGCTGAGAGTAATATCAAACCAGGTAGGCACCTATACATTTCGCCTGGGGCTAATTCTCTCAGACAGAATGAGGTGACGCCACCCACATTTCCACACAATCTTCAAGTTTAATTAGTTATCATGTCACTTTATTAATGACTTCCACGTGGAAGAGAAGATTCACAACACCTTTGGGCGATTTAAGAATAAGATTATCACGTTAATGCAATATCTTATATTCTATTTAGCCATTCGGGACGAAGAACTTGGAATAAAGATAGGTAACATTGAGAGTAGGCGGTTAAGTGGATTTTTTTACTAATGAGATATTTATAAGTACAAAAATAATGGTTGTCATAATTTTGTTTTGAGTAGGTGGCCACCAATTCATCAATAAATTATGAAAATTAACTTTTTTTTAACTTTCTACTGACATAAATTGGTCAAAGGTCAGGTTCATACATTGGTCAAACTGGTAGAACATTTAAACAAAGAATAACTGAACACTTAAGATGTAAAAGATTAAATCAAGATACTTCTAATTTTGCTGCCTATTTAAACAAACTACGACATGAATTTACAATAGACAATAATGTTAAAATTCTACATAAATGTAATAAAGGGAGAAAATTAGGCAGATTAGAGATACTAGAAATAAATAGAGTAAAAAATAATATAAACAAGACACTTACTAAATCTGTTTGTAATTATTTACAAACAGATTTCTCTACTTCACCTCTACTTAAACCTTTATAAATATTTATAAATATATTATTCATATACTAAGTAATCAATAATTAGGAATGGTATTTCTAACCATTTATCATAATATATTATGTAAACAAACAACTCAATGCTTTTGAATTTTACTGCCCCAATATATTTTGTTACAGGTACACAGTTAATCCTTACATTGCTGTTCTCAACCATTGGTCACAGAAGTTCAATAATAGATACAGACACCATCATGGCATGTCCCAGCAGCATTCAATAGTTTTGCAATATAAATGATTTATTTTCTTTTTGTATTTGTACGCTCCGCTTTGTTTGCTAGTTTTCTTTCTCAGTTCTTTCTAGCAACACTTATTTAACTGACGGAAAAAAATGTTGCAAACCTCTTAACCAGATATTATGTAAACACCAACCACCTCTTGTTTTTTCACACTTTGAAAATGGTCACTGGATGCCCGAAACTAGTCAGTGTCATTAAATTAGTAGAACTAAAAACTTTGGTTTTATTTTACCATTCCAAATTTATTTATTATTTGAAAATTAAAATGAAAACCCCTAGATCTAAATAAATTTTCAAAATATTTCAAAATAATGTTTTTTTTTAGTTTTGTTTTGAATATGACATCAATTCAGAAGACAAAATCACATAAATTTCCAATAAATTATGAAAATTTAGATGAAAACCCCTATATGTATGATATGTTTTAAATAAATTGCCAAAAAATAAAACAATCGAAGTTTTCCGAAAATTCTACCTATGCATGTATCATCATCATCATCATTAGCCCTACAGCCCGTTGTGGGCCTTGGCCTCCTTCAGAATCTGTCGCCATTCCTCCCATTTCATTCATTTTCGTATGCACTTACATAATAAATGATAATATTTTACTGTCGTTTTGAATAATTCTGTAAATCAGCTGTAGGCAGATCTTTATTCCAGTATGTATCTACTGATAGCTTGGTTTGTTATAAAAAAAATGTACTGTTTCGCTATCTCTATTGAGACTTTTTTTTCTTTAAATTTATTTATGACTAATCTGTTGTTTTTTTTATAACTAATGATTATTTGTTGTTCATCGTGAGTGACTATGATATCTCAAAGTATTTTAATTTAGTACCTGACATAGGTTGTCTTTAAGGAAGGGAAGGCAAGTAAAAAGCAGCAGGTAAGTATATCTCCCCCCGGTCTCGTCAGGTAATGAGAGAAGGAATCATCGCATGGTTCATTATTCACTTCCAGGGTTGAAGGCTTCTACTGCTGCTAGAGGGAAAGCAATCTTACAGAGTAATGTGCTGTAATCATCTTAATGGCTTTAATAATAATTACATGCCGCGGAGACAGGATCCGACGCATGGAGAAAATCTCACTTTATTTTGTTATATTATTATCTTAATGATATATCAAATTATATAAGTACACACACTTTTCCACGTAAAAGATATGCATAGTATATTATATTTCAGATAAAGAAAAAATGTATTCCTATTTTTATTTTAAGGCGAAAATTTATAAAAATTCACATAACTTTGATACTTAAGATCGATTACTCGTGAATTTCAAAGTTAGATGTACATATATGTATGAACACATATATAATAAGACAATAATAATAATAATGATTAAACAAGTACAGAAATTTAATCGTTATTATCACCATCATACATTGCATACATAATAACTAAACAACATGAAAACTTTTCCGTTATTTGGTTTATTTTTCCCGGTTACTCAGCAAAGAGACTAAATAATAATAGGTAATAAATTGCACCCAGCGCCATTGCCAGTTTATTGCCATTTTGTAATTATTTCCAACTTACCAGAATTTCCAGCCAGGAGAAGCAATAATTGTGTGAGAAATGAATATAAGTAAAAAAAATCTCCTCTGCTGGGGATCGAATCCAGAACGCCCGCACAAATCAAATCAAGGCTGACCAACTGTGCCACAGGGGTCGGCAATTATGTTGACAATGAACTCTGACTTGCTGATAACGTTTTCTAAAGAAAATCTATGATATTAAAAAAAATTAAATAAACAACTGTCCTAAGTCCTAAGAATAAAATAATATATTCAGTCGAGTCCATAAATTTTTACTATAATATACTAGATGTCGTAGTTAGCAAATTTTGTATGAATCAAAGTGAGGCATTTTTCTGGGGGATTTTTGACGTTTTAGTGGGCAGACCACATCGTTTTTCTATAGAGAATAACGACTAATGTGAATTGTTTTCGGATTTACTTGTCGAAAAAAACACTATGTTTATTTAGATTTAGAAAACAATTATCTAGGATGTGTTGAAATGTAAAGAAAACTGAAATAAGTTGCCAAGCAAAACGTCAAACACGCGATATTCCATGACTCACTTTTTGCACTCCATCTAATATATTACAATAAAAATATATGGTCTAGTCAAAGACCTACTGAGATTTACGCAATTCAAAAGAAATAATAATTGTCTTCGTCAGAATATTGATGGAGTATTATAATGATTATTTCAATATGTGCAATAAGGCCAGTGAAGGACGATCTGGGCCATTTGAGGACACGAGAATTTTATTCAAAAACAAACACCAAACAAAAAACAGTTTAAAAGGCAAAGACGAAAGAGACGGCACTGGAATGGATATGTGAATAGAATGCAAGATGATAGACTATAGTTAGCGGCAAACTCTTGAGCCCGCCACGTGGACGCTCAGTGCGCAAAATTGTGTTTTTTGCTTGGTTAAAAGGCTACAAGACTCAAGAAGTTGGCTGGAATGTGAACCACGGGAAAAAGACCATCAGGAAGACCTCGGAAACCATGGCATGATAGTTTATCCACATCACAGGAGACTACCAACTCAGTGGCATAAACAGATCTCAAGATGTACGCAGAGGAAGGAGAGTGATTGTTATGTGCATTGATTTACATTTATTCAATTACATCGCAGTTTCATAATGTGAGCACTTAGATGATATGTACATACTCAAGATAGTTATGTATGAAATATCTGCATCCTCGGCTCTATTGCGGGAAGTGCTTCCCTCAACCCCGACTCAGTTTCTGCACAATTCATGGTGCTATTGAATGCGCTAAAGGAATGGCAGGTAGCGTGCATGGGTTTCCTTCATTCTGTCAATTACCGGCGCAATTCCTAGAGCACCTGCTATGCTGCAGTCTTCTATGCCATTCATTTCAGACAAAAGCCTTTCCGACACCCGAACACACACTCTCTGTTAAATTGTATTATTAAATCATCTCGCAGTGAAAAACACTTCATTTTTACAATGAATGAAGTCGATTACCCAGTGTCTAGAAATATTATCCACGTTTAAATTATTGATAAGCTTCACCTAATGATGTTATGAATTCCATATTACTTTTTTTAAGGAATGTATTGATTTGTTTTGAATAAAAAAACAATCTGAATAGCGCAATATACAAAAGATGGTCGCAGTACAGCAACATAATAAGTCTCACTCTCAGTCTAATAACTGCTGAATTTATATAGTTATTTTATTTTAATTTGGGAAACAAAAAGCGAATAGTTAATGGTTAGTACAATAAAATTTTATTTTATTTAAAGTACACAAACGATGATTGGATAAATAAACTGGTGATATACAATTTAAAAAAAAAGTAGTCAAGCCCAGCATCAATTAAATGTATACATTATTACCTTATTACATAATTAATTAATTAATTAATTGGGGAGCACGGAAGGAACCTCCACGCGGTGCCCCCTGGTAACAGAAATTCTCTGGCCAATCCTTCCACCACAGCAATGCAACAATGCGTTGCTGACACGAAAGAAGAAGAATAATTAATTTAGTAGTGTAAGAAAAAAAAAACAAAGAATATTCAACAAGATAAATTCTAACAATTATGCTAGTAATATGTTTCCACATGAACATAGAATAAAAAGCTATAATTAAATAAGTATAAGAATACATTAATACAAGATGATGTAGGAGAGTTGAAAATAGAAAAGAAAGAGAGAGTGCAGAAGAAGAGGGATAAGTGTTGGTATGACAATAAATGAGTAGGTAGGTATTTGCTATGTGATTAGTTTTGATTTGATATTATTTATTGATGAGTTTAATATAATCTATTTCGTTTAGATGCTTATTGAAGAATAGAGATGATCGGTATATGAATACGTGTTATTTGGCGTTTGTGTTAGTATGGCAGGTTTAATGAATACTGGAAACGGGTTTCTTGAGTGGGAACCCGATGAGCTATTCGTTCAAGCAATCCACGATAGACTTTGCAATATAATTTGATCAGACACATAACTATGAAAAATATATGTCTAAATTTACGTTATATTTAGTTTTGATCGCAAAAGTGACTCCGTTTCACCGGTATCGCTTAATGCCGAACATCGTAAAAGTGGTGAATCGGAGTCATCTTAACGTTCAAAATGAAATAGAACGTAAAATTATATACATATTTTTTTTAATAATTCTAGTTGTTTTTTGGAGTTCTATTATGGAGAAACAGTTTCAATCATTGGACTCATAATTTTTGATGATTCCATAGATAAATATAATTAATTTCATTAAAGAATGTTTTGTAATAGTTCTTTTCACATCAAGTTTACATGTTACTAGTGGTGTGCGGTGTTCCCAATATTGGCGATCTCGTGTCCTGTATTTTCCGGAACTGATCTTCCACTCGTCTTAAGCCGATCCGTTCCGTACCTAATGCAAACAGAAAATCTAATTTCGGCCAACTCTTCTTTTATTTTCAGTTTTTAGCTCAAATATAAGTCAAATTCATATATAATTTAAATTTTATTAAACCTAGACTTCAAATCAGATCAATGAAAACTCAAAAGTTTCAGTTATCGTCCTCGGGCCCTGGGGAGGACATTAAATATAGATACATTAGAAAAATAAGTTTTTTTTATTTTTTTATTTTTTTTTAATTTTACAGTTACCTACCTTATCGCCTACTTAATTTAGTTTATAAAAGTATCACCAAAGATAGTACAATAAAATTTAAAAATCTGTCAGTTTATATTTAAAGGGTCAAAATGTCATCTTTGAGAAAAAATCAATTTCCTGGTGATCAACTGAGTAAGTTTATTTTATTTTATATTGACATTTCTTAACAGATTTTTAATTATCTCAATAGAGACGAAGTTGGAATATTTACTGTAGGAGAACCGGGAAATCAAGGCACCTACAGGGCTTAGGACCTGTCTTCGGCTGGTTTACGTGATCACTTTATGCGCTTGCGCAACGTTCACCAATTATGCCTCTTTAATGAGATCCCTATCAATTCAATTTTTGGAAGTTCTATATATTGCAATACTGAAATTCTTTTCGCTTGAGGAAATAAGGATTTTTTCAACAGCCATCTATTAAATATTCCAATTTCGTCTCTATTGAGATAATTAAAATTCTGTTAAAAAATATCTTTGACACCCGACTGGGAAAAAAATCCAACTTTTGCGCATATGCAATAACAAAAATATTCAATTAAAACTATGAAAAAATTATATTTAATTTTACGTTCTACTTAAATTTTTCGCAAACGCGACTCCCATTCACCGGTATCGCTCTATGATGAGCATCGTCAGAATGGTGAACAATAATGATGAAGACCATCCATATATAGATTCACAAAGAGGATAACAACAATAGATATGGAAGGGGGCAATTCTAAGAAAAAATTAAATACCCGAAAGACATTAAGGTAAATATGTTATTATCAACCAATATTTACGAGTTTCATATCTCAATATACGATCTCTATTTTAAACGACACAGAAACATTTCGATACAAACCGTTAACGAAAAATGTACGAGGGTTCTTACGTAGCAGAAAAAAACACGAAATCGAAATAGATGCTTTCTATTAAGGACTTAAGTAAAGAGTGGAAAAAATTGGAAATGTTCTTGAAAGAAATAAGGTATCAATTTGTCAAACAGTCCCCGATGGATTCAGTACCTTTCTTCTGATACCCAACTTCCTTCTACCTTCGCATTTCCCATCCCACAGAGAAGAACTTGTATCCAGACGTGCTGTACGTGGATACCATACTAAGCTCATTATAAGGAACTCGATCGAATCTTTGATGCAATAAAAATCTAAAACTGCACTGATTCATTTTGTAAGTAATGAACACTTCAAAGGAATCGATATAATATTATCAAAGATGCGAATACTTAAAGTTACATTTTTAATATTTTGTCTTCTCATCATCATCTCATCTATTGAATATTCATTAGGTAAGGTATTTATGTTTTAAAATATAAGGTATTTAGTTTAAAATATATAAAATTAGAATTTAAAAGCCAGTGAGATTCTGATGTTAGGAAACGAGTTATTATATGTAGAATGAAACTTAAAAAATCTTTAATTTTTTATTGTTGGCTTGTTTTAATTATAAAGCAGAAAGAATATTTTTTTACTGTCTCGATTCTTCTTATTTGCTTAGCACCCTTTTGATAACGTCCAATGTCCTAAAATATAAACCATCTCAGACTATTCCTGCAGAAAATAATAAATAAAAATCGAAGATATCATTCCAGGGGGGGCAAGTCTGGTCCAACCGGCGAAATCAAAACCCTCATGATTACCCATATCATGGATGTATTTATCATATGGAGTTCTATGACATCTAAAGATATTATAGAACTCCATATAATAATTATATCCATGATATGGGTAATCGTGAGGGTTTTGATTTCGCCGGTAGGACCAGACTGGCCCCCCTGTTTTAGAAAGTAAACCTCTCGTTTCTTTCTCACTTCTGTTTTTTTTTGATTCCTTATATCATCATGTTTTTTTTATTAACTTGTCACCATAAGAAGTGTCACTTAAAGTATAACCATTTTATAATACACTAGTGATCTAAGTTAACTTCCTTTATATTATTCAATCTTCAGAATAGCAAAAATAAATATAATTAATTTAACAGTTCATTAAAATTTTAGTACGGTTACAGATTGATGCCAATATTGCATCTTTCGAAGACATTATTATCCTTTTTATTTCTTCTCGTTTTTCACATTTTTCTTTCAACACAGTCTAAACTAATACTTGTATAACGTTATTATTCACAAGTAGTATATTTTACGTATTTGATTTGAATTCTCTTTTTTGTGATTTTTTAATCATCCAATTCTGTTCATCACCAAAGAAACATTTTTTTAATTTAAAAAGTAAGAAATGAACTTTCCTCTAAAACATATTTTCTTCCGACGTTAGAACATTTGTTAGTAGATTGCTCCTCAACGCTGTCTGCGTTCATTACCTATGTGGAATGAGAGAGCGGATGGAAATAGAAAAGGAAATAAGAGGAACTAACGGCTTTTATCTTTTCTTATTACATTATTTCCTCGTGACCTTCAGATTTAGCCTAATAATAATAAGTCAAAAATACTTACTTAAAATGGTATTCAGGCCTGATCGTTTATATGTATGTGTAGTGTTTCAATGGGTGAATATATTATTTCCAATTAAAGCGTGATTATTGCGTTTTATATACATTCATACACACCATCACGGCATGACTCTCACGGGGCAGACCGAGAGAAACGAACGTCACTTATTTCTATCTTGACACACATTCATCGCCTCATCGACATTCATAGATCGTCTAATACATGTTCGTCTGTTGTTTACGCTTCTAACATTTCCGTGTTTTAAAATATCGTTCACATGGACGGGCCATCCTTCTTTGGGCAGCTCCGACCTCTCAATCCATTTCGCAATGTATATTTTCTTCGTCAGGCGTTCCTCTACTTGGCCAAACCATCTCTATGTGTTCACTTTCAGTGTATTTTTGACATATTTCTTCATCTTTCATTCCTTTTTTATGTCCTCATTTCTGACCCTGTCATGCATCGCTCTATAACAGATTCTGCTTAGCGATCTCATTTCAACTGCATTTATTCTGTTTGGGTGCGACTTCTGCCATATTTAGGTTTCACTTGCATACGTCAAGGTTGGCGATATTATATTATATAATAATATTTTAAATCATTTATGATTTACGCATTGTTCTCCTATGTCTTTTGTGAAAGTATTCAAAACGGGAAACGCCGTTAAAAATGTTTTGGATGACATTGTTTTTTTAGGTATTCATATATATAAACATCACCGAAGAAAACATAATTAATTAGTTACTCATTATATAAACTCATTATTAAGCGAGTGAAAGTTAAATGGAAAAGAATGAGTATTTTAGTCTTTAAACGATATAGTAAAATAAAGGCTAGCGTCCATACAGGCGCAGCAGACTGATCAGACGAAGCGCATTTAACGGATTTTAAAATTCTTTTTAAAGAAATTCATACAAGTGCGTCCACTGATCAGCATCGGACGAAACACGCGCATCGGATCGTTGAAATGCCGACGCCGCGCGCCGCTCCGCGCCGTTGCTAGGAGAAGCACAAATCCGATAATATCTCTCATATTATTTGTATGTTGTCCATTTTCTATGGTGATATCAGATCACATTTTTTATTAAAAATATGCCATTTTAATTATTTTTAAACTATATTTTAATACTTTGTATGAACCGCGTTATTGAAATTGAAATTACGACCGGTATCGTTATTTAAAAACAATAGGGAGATGGTTATTTCAGTAATTATTATATTGATTAATTAATTTATAGAATATTTGAGATGAAATTAAAACTCATCTATCAATAATAGATACACTACAAACAATTGGGTGCAACTGATTCATGCAAAAAAGATTGTACTCACTCTGATTTATGTTTATTTCTTACAATGTTTTACACAGTATTTATTAATTTATTGAATTATTATATTTAATTAACACGTAATAAGAATGTGGAGGACAGTCCGCGATACCGTCTAGCCACGGCGGCTGGAGAAATTCAGAATGAAGAGAGTAGGAGGGGATACTTGTTTACAATTTTCGCTTGCGTTGGCAGCCATGCTATGAAGTTAAGGATGGGCGGACATCTTAGGGATGTTCCGCTACAAATGTACCCTTTCCCTCCTCAGGCAGATTTTGGACATTTTCATTGAAGTTTAGCAATAATATTATAAATTCGAATGTTTGGATTTTAAGATGTTTGTTACTCAATCACGAGTAAACGGCTGAAATATTTTGGATGAAATTCGGCATAAAAATTCTAGAAATTGTAATAGGATATAGGATATATTATTTGATTTTTTACGTTCATTCTTTTTTTTATTACCAAAATATTACGAGCCGAGTATGCGATAACCAAGCCAAAAAAAAAACATTTTTAATTATCATTTTCTAAGGAAAATTGTCAACTCATCCAAATGAGAGTTGTGTTGGCAATCCGATTGGTGCGATTCTATGGATGCACTGCCGCAAACAAATCCATCTGATGCGCTTCATCCAATCCGTTCGCTGCGCCTGTGTGGACGTTAGCCTTAAACACGCCGTACTTAGCACATAAAAATAGCATGTATATCCACAGATACATTGTGATGAATCTTTTATATTACAATCTCAGCATGATACTTATAAATATTTTCGACAAAATTATATTATGTTAATTAATTTTAAAACGGAATTAAAAGCTTACCTCTATTTTGTGGTTTCTCATTCGACTTGTTAATAAAAGCAGGTATATCTGCATCGATTGAAAGGATTTCAACATCACAAAAACAGTAAAACAATTAGTTTTTTTTATTGGATTATTTATTCCACCCGCAAAGTCCATTTTGGCTTTATCCAATTGAGAATATTTTCCATTTCAATTGGACGAGGCCGCTAATGACCCATTTCTCTCTCGTACATTTTCACAATTTTTGATACACTTTTTACATTATTTACATAAAATTTGTCAATACAATATGGATGAAAAAGTTTTTGTTATCATGAAAGTATTTACTTATGTTCTAACAATGTGTTTAATATTATGTCGTAGTATCATACATTTTTTTTTATTTCATTTACTATATTAGAATTCTGAACGGTATAAAGTTAATACCCAACATTTATTCGAGAACTAATCGTGTTTTACAACTTGTCATTTATTTCAGAAGAAGAAAAAAATGTTTTAAGTTAGAGAGATGTTTATTTTATATTTGATTCTAATGATATGTTTAAAAAATAAAATATCATTCAAGATAAACAAAGTAATAACTGAATAATTTACATATAATGTAGTTTAAAGATTGGAGATCGGTTAAAATTTAATGCTGCCAAAATCATTATTTTTCATACATGTATTTTGAAAATCAAATCATTACTAGATTAAGCAAAAAACAATTCGAAGAAATTTATATTAATAAATTATTATTTCATCGCTTTCGCATTGTTCCGGCTGAAGTGTTTTTAAAATAAGAAAAATATGAATTTAAAGTAATAAGTATAAAAAAAGTATTAATGTAGATATGTTATAAATATAAAAAAAATACTTGGTAATAGTTCTATTGTATATATTAGATTATCGACGCGTTTCGTGCAAGGCACATCGTCAGAATAATGCAACGCACATCGTCAGAATAATGTGCAAGGCACATCGTCAGAATAATGATGTGCCTTGCACGAAACGCGTCGATAATCTAATAAATACAATAAAACTATCACCAAGTATTTTTTTTATATTTTTAACATATCTATATACAATGGTGTTCTACCAAGAATTGTCGATCGACAAACTAAACCTAAAAAGTATTATGTTTGATAAAAACTTGTGACTCTGATGAAAAAAAACTTGTTTCAATTCATTCAATAAATAAATAGGAAGTGCTAGGAATGTAAAGGAATGTCAATTGCTTGATTTTTTTTTATTTATTAGTTCTTTCTCGATTAGTTCTCGATTGTAATTAATGTAGGTCTTACATATTTTTAAGGGTGTTTTATATACATGATATTACATTTATGAACTAACCGATCATATTTAATAAAAATATTTACAGTTTTCAATATCATAGGACCAAATCAAGATTCAGATCAACAAAATTTATGAATTAAACCCGTGAGAAGACGCGCTATGAGCATTTTGCCCACACAAAAATTAATTGAGATTTTTTTCGACGTTTGCGACACCGTATCGTCGCAAGCTTCTCAGTACCATCACATGTATTCATCGTCTTAACCCCTGATCCAACTCACGTGCCTCTAAATGCCGCTGCGACAGCGCAGCTACGTGTTTGTGACGGTCATGCGTAAAATGCGACATTTTTCTCATCGTGAGCATATCCGTGTTTATTTCTTGATAGTAAAATATTTTTTTTGTTTATTCTTGTTCTATGCGATTAAAATAGTCACGAATTATTCAATTTTATAGTTTATTATTTTCAACATACAAATTTTTCGATGGATGACCATTGAGGCATTTAAATATGTGCTTGGCTAGAAGAGTTTGGTTCAGATGAAAAATTTACATTGGATCCTGATTACACTGACCGGAATCTCCATTTTTTCGTTATTCAGTTCTAATTAAACATTTCTCGTAATAAATATATGTCCTTTTATATATTTTAACTAATTATTAATTTCAATAATATATTACTTTTCATTAAAAATATATATGAAACAGCGTGAGCATTTTGATCGCGCGCGCTTTGCCGTGTAACTTTTAAATTCGCGCGTTCTCACGGGTTGAACAACTTTTATATTATGTAACATAAATATAAGCATCAACATCGTGTAACGCAATCAGACTCATTGAGGGATAGCTGGGAGTCCACTTTGCAGGAGGAGCAGGCCTCTTAAAAACAGACCCAAAGGTCTGTATAAAAGAAGAAGAAAAATATGATTAATCATTACAAATACAAGAAAAAAGGGAGAAGAATACTACAAAAAAAATGAGAATTTTTGCATAACTATGATTCGGAAATTATGTCGTCAAACTTAAGTAGAAAAAACTCATATGAAAAAACTAATATGTAAAAACTAATATAATAAATAATTTTATACAGTATTTTTTTTTCGTTATTTATTTCTTTACCAACATTTATTTTTCTTGATTTTTTGATGTAGTAGACACATACTTTCTTATCTAAAACAGTCGTTATTAGTTGTAATTGTCCTTTAATAATTCCGAACTGGAGGCCATGGTATGGATGGATACGGGATGTACACTGTAGAGCCATCGAAGAAGAAGAAAAAGAACTCCGTAATTATATGTAAGATAAATAAAAAAAAAAGCTTTTTACATAAAAATTCAGTTGCGATTTATTTATTAGATCAGTTTTGTTTTAAAAAATATATTCAAATAAATAGTAAATAAATTTAATTTGAGTGTTCAATAGAAAAACATAAATATTTTAAGTATACACTGTATTTCGATTATTTTTCGTTTTATAATGGAGTGTATTAAGCAAATTAAATCGTTGTTCTGTAAAAAGAGAAATTTATTATTAAAATAATTATAAAATACAATAAAAGTAAAAATAACATAAACATAAATAAATAATAATAATAACAAATATAATTTTACCTTTAAAAAGAGAAACGACATTAAATGCTTTTAGTTCCTCCTTTTTAGAATCTTAACTGTCACTTTAAAACAAATATAAAACTAAAACTTTAATATAGAACCAATTCAAATAAAAATGAAATAAGTACTTCTAGGTGACATCTATGTAAGTACTTGTTTTACAAGTATCATATTTAGATTAAATCTAATTTTAAGTCAAAGTTATATATAAACTTAATCGTTGTCGACTAATGGAAATATACATAAACAAATATGAAAACATATATTTTTTTATGAGACGAAAACAGTCATTGAAAAATGTAAGTTTTATTGATATAATTGTTTCAATTCTGAAATCTGAAATATTTTTGCATTGTGATTGAAGATTGAATAAAATTAAGGAATTTAATTAAATTTTAAATGGTATTTCATCAAGAAAAAAAAAACGAATAATTAATTATACCTATCAATATAAAGGAATTTTAAAATGATAAAAAAAAAAATCTTTAGTAGGTATATTATAAAATGGATAGAGTAAAAATTGACTGTTTTGGTGAACACATGTTTTTAATGACTTTAATGTTCATTTAAATTTTAGTTAGTCTTCGGAATTGAACCCAACGTCACAGAAGAAAATTCTATAAATATTCACAAAATAATCTGAAGTTTACATAAATTGTATGCAATATACAAATTATACCATAAATGCTCATATAAAGTTTTAAGTAATATATAAACATACATATGATCGCTCATTAAACGTAAACAAAATTATACAAGAAAAGATGTTTACACATTTCATCATTTAAACAAACAAAATATTTGGAAGATTGTATTACTTATATATTTGGGTAAGAAACATTTTGTTTACTTAATATAATTAACTTCATCTCGCGTTTCAACAACATATAAAATAAAAATAAGATACATACACATTGTGCGAATTTCTTGTGAAATCAAATATTGTACTTGTAGGTATGTATACTGTTTCTTCATCCTATTAATGACAGTTCGAGAAAAATAAATTTTGTTTTTAGCCAAACAAATACATTATAAATTATGATTTTGACAGGCTGGCACACGAGGAAAATTATATTCTATATACTTAAAAAATTCGTACTTGAAGTAAAAATATATTCTTTATAAAAATAGAACCCGTTTAACAAAGGGATTTCAATTTCGAAAAGCAAAAACTTTTGCTAAATAAATGTACATAAAGGTGTCACTGATATCCGCTTTACATATGACTAATGCGTATGTTTTGAGTGACTAAGGTGTTAACATCAATGGTAAACTACCGAGTAATTTGAGGTTCGCAGATGATATAGTCTTATTTGCCAATGATGACAAATAATTAGAAGATATGATATGATATATGAAAAGATATGATATATGAAAATTATCTTAGAAAATTGGTCTAAAATGAAGATAACAATAACCAAAGTTATGAGCAATGCAGAGCCGTCCAAGAGCATCTTTGTAGATGGAAAAGTCACGGGAAAAAGTTGATAGTTATGTATATCTTGGACACACTATGAAACTTTCATCAAGATGTAGATTGAATGAAGAAGAGGTCTAGCATGGGCCGACTTTGGTAAACTCACTCAAGTCTCCGAAGTACGCCAATTATATCAAAAAGAAAGTCTTTGACGCCTGCGTTCTCTCAATACTGACGCAGGGCTGGGAAACTTGTGTTTGCAAACAAAATGCTACATTATTTAGCAGTAACACAAAGTGCCATGGAAAGCAGAATGCTGGGTAACTTGTGAATACGAGAGAAAACCAAAATATCTGCCAAGCAGAAGTGGAGCTGGGCGGGGTATGTCGCCCGAACCACAGACTCCAGATGTTGGCTGGAGGCAAATGGATGCGGTCGGCCCAGGATAGGAAGCTGTGGAGGTATATGTCCATTACTGGACGAAGGAGGGCTGAAGATAAGAGATCATCAAGTAATAATTTTGAATCGTGATGACTCAATAATTTGAATCATCATGACAGAAGAGGAATCAAAAATTAAAATATAGTTGACCAGAATGAGAGTCATTTTCTGATATGCCCACTGATGGGGGAAAATTACCCTTGAGAACCTGAATATGTCAAATGACAAGGCGATGGCAGTCACCTCATATTGGATTGCCAGGGTTTGTACCAGCTGGACGCGTAAACTATAGTTTATACTTCCAAGCCAGAGAAACAAGCATTGCGTGAGAAATAATAAAAATTAGATTCTCTTCTGCTGGTGTTCGAACCCAGGATGCCTGCACAGAGACCAACCGACTTATCAACTATGTCACGGAGATTACAAATTTGTTTTTTTAATTTATGAATTTTCACAAAATAAAATTACAATGTTATAATGAACATTCATAAGCCATTGATTATTATAAATTGCGTCATTTAAATACAAAAAAATAGATTTTTTTTTTAAATATTAATTTCTCAGTAGGGATATGGAAACAGTTTTTTTTAACAAACTGGTAAAACGAAATAGTTAATTATATATTTAAAGTGATGTTTTTCCTAAAAAGATTTTAAGCATATTCTTTACTTCATTTAACTGAATAACAAACTTGTTATCGATTGGCGAATGATTTGATTAACTTTATTAATCTATCTCGGTAAATTCAACTTGATTTTCATCAAATTTTGACATAGCGAAAAGGATTATATAAAAGACGAACGATAAATCATTTCGAATTACATATTTATTTTTAATCCGACGAACGCGTTATTAATTTGTATATTTATGTACTCTGTATCGAACGAAGCGTATTAAATAAACAATGAAATTAATCATTTTTAAAGATTCGTTTGAATTCGTAACGCCATATTTGTTTTTACAGAAAGGAATGTATTGCAATTGATTAGTTAATCAATCAAATATTATAAAGTTACTTTGATATAAATGAACAAAACTGAGGTGAATAAATCCAATTATTGTCCTCGTGTTCGTGTGAAATCATAATTTATTATTTTAACAGCATAATATTATGATATACTTACATGTAAATTCTTTCAAAAACAATAGTTCGAATTCACAATTTTACGATGCACAATATTTCGAAAATCAGTTAACAGAATATTTTTTTTATTTATTTAACAGAATACAACACCAACAAAAAAAAATACACTAAAATATATTCATATTTTTTATAACGCCAATTATAGTATTGTAACATGTTTTTTACAAGGTAATTTATTACATTTTAACAATTGTTATTCGACTCAAAATAGGTTGGAAAACCAAATTCATCGAATTGAGTGTCGTAATTTTACTTTCTTATGTCATTTGTTACCAGTCAAAAAGTCAGATGTCTTCCATATATTTTTTTTGCTATACACTGTCTTTACGAATGTATGTTAAATTGTTGAACTCAATACAGGCCAGCTCTAGTGAAGTCGACAATATAGTAGAGACAGAAAATAAAGAGAAATATTGTAACCAATTGCTAAATTGTTTTTTTTTACTCCACATGGCTGATATGTGAAGGTTCATCTATGAATTTGACAGCTCGACGCCATGTTAGGCACTCTATATTGCGTTACTGGATGAATAGCTCTTGCCGAGCGGGAAAATGCTGCTTGGCAAATGCACCAATTTTCCTTCTAACTGCGTAAGTAAAGTATTTAAAATGAGTGACAATTACGTAGTATACGATCTAGGGTCTATGCTTCTAACTTTCACAGTTAATGATTTAACATGAAGTTAAAATTCAAACAATTGTTATTTCTGATAAATGTGTATTCTCAATTGCTTTAAAAAAAATTATGAGTCGAATTGTCAAATTGTCATTCGAAAAATAGATTTTCGAAGCATTGAGCATTGGTCTCTGTGCCAGTTTGATCCCAGCAAATAATAAATTTATAATATAAAAACACAATTTTTGCTTCTCTGCCGAAACAATGATTTCTTGAAATGAATTTTTTTTTTTGCAATTAACTGGTTAAAATGCTTAGTGTCACATAATTTAAAATTTGTATTCTCAATTCGCCTGTGTTGCGATAAAATTTATTTCATACTATTGAAAAATGAATAAAATAGTATTAAAATAATCAGAAAATGGTATATTTATGCATTAAATATTACAATAACTACTAAAATTTGATTATTACCACTCATGTTGTAATTTTAATGTTTTCTGAATGCATTTCCACAATAACAACGCTTTTATCATATAATATTTGAGAAAAAATTATATCTTTATCATTTTTATAGTAATAAATATAAATGAAAATAGAATTCCTTAAAAAAATTGTTTTATGAATATAACTTTTTTCTTTATTCTATGATAAGTATAAAAACAAATTTAAAAAATCTATTTGAAATTAATATAAAAACGACATGTATATTAAGAGATAATTTATATAAAAAGTATCAATGTACATTTACATACCAAATTAATATTTTAATTAATTGTTCCTTTCACAACATAATTGAGATGCACCTGAATATAGTTGATTCACGTTACAGTTATCCTTTACTGTAAACGAAGTTACCTGTAAAATAAAATTAAATATTATATTATTAAAAGAAAATAATTTCACGTTAAGGAAAAATAGCCGTCATTTTTAAACAAACATTTTTTTTATCCCATTTTGTTAAATTATGTGAAAATTTAATCTAAATTTGTATTTTAAATATCACAAAAATATTGATCTACAACAATACCTAACGTTAATAGATTGGAAGAAGTATATAGATAGTGTTAAAATTTACATTCACTTGTTACTACATTGTTTCAACTAACATATTATTATGTAGTATTTTTAGAGCATTCATTATATAAAACACTCTGTAGTTGGTCACTGGATGACCTAAAAAGCGTCATTAAATTACAGTTTAACTTAAAACTAATTATTTTATTTTACTTAAATTTTTTTTTTACTAATTCCATGTGAAGTTACACCAAGAATTGTTCGACGAGAAGTTAAATAATACGTACAACACATTTTAATACTATTTGCTCATTTAGTTGACGAATACCTAATTATGTTTTAAAATTATATTAGAAGTATCATTTATTTATTAGATATTTAATTAATAACCTTCATATTATATTTATTGTATTATACAAATACACATATACCACTTTAAAATTCCAACAACAAATCAACATCTCCTAAATATTAAAAGTAAGTAGATATTTTATTACATCGTTTAAAACATTTTATTAGCTGGCAACGATTTCTGAGGTTGCTGCTTCGTCATTAGGTTCACTAACAACTGATTGTGGCATTAACCTACATGATACGGTTTTTATCTTTTTGTTTACCATTAAAATTTTCCAATAAATACAGTCTAAAAGTAGGAACCACGGAGTTCATAATTTGGTACATATTTTAATTCAAGATTCTTTCCGAGATACGTTCTATAAGACGTTACTGAAGATCCATCTAAATTAGAGGGAATTCCTCGAATAAATGTCAATGAATTGATTGGATAAAAAAATATATAGGCCGTTTGAAATCTTGATAGTGAATATAATAATAATAATTCTAATAAAATAATAGGCCATTAAATTTTATTATCATCAAATGGAATGTGACCTTTTCAGTGAGGCCATTTTAGCAAAATTATTGTAATTCAAAGTTCCAAACTTTGAAATGTTATTGGAAAAGTTTTTATGTTGTTCAATACTTCTTGTTTGTTTACGAACGCGAGTGTTGTCGACTGATATATTGCCCGCCGGAAATCTCTTCCCGCCACGTCCCCTGAGAAAACGTTCGCCGTCGAATACTTTATCGTTACCATAATTATCACCAACTTGATAATCTCAATTAAATTACTTATTTACGATAATGCCGAAATGAATACTAACTCACGCGACTGGTTTGAGTTAATGTGACTAATAGACAATTAAATTATTAATCCAACTTCTTATTAGTCGATTTGTACAAGAGATTTTTTTATTTCTCTTAATGAATTGACAGAATAAACCTTTATAGTTCCGTGTGTGAAAGCATTTTGTACGAGTAGTAGATTTAATGCATGGTTATTCCAACTTTGAAATCGAAAAACACCAACTTAGATGCTACGCAGCATATATGTTATGTATATGGATGAACTCCGAATTCGGAGTAGAAAATTTTATGTGTTTATGTGTGTGTCTGTGTGTGAACATTATAATTTTTGATCCGCTTGATACACGGGACTTAAATTTCTAAGTCCTATAAAGCTATTATACTCAGAATTTTGAATTTACTTCAATTCAGGATTAATCAACATAATAATTTTTCTCCACATACAAATCTCAAAAACCACAAAAGCTGGAATGCTAAAAAAAAATTATAGACAAATACAATATCTTTAACCACTTTTTATGAAAAAAATCCAGGATTTTTACTTTAACATTTTTTATTACAAATTTATGTGTTTAACTGCCTATATTTCCAATAAAAAAAAATAATTCGAAAAATGCCAGAACATCCCAACAAGATATTTTTTTATAGTTTAAATACTCGGCGGATTTTTTGTGGTTGTTCATATTAACCGTTTTGGCATGTGAATTTTGCCTTAAACCACTATATTTTGAGTCACTATGCGACATGTTTCGGCAGTGCTGTCGATGCCGGCCGGTGTCGACTAGCCGGTCGATGTCGACTAGCCGGTCGATGGCAGGACAGCACTGCCGAAACATGTCGCATAGTGACTCAAAATATAGTGGTTTAGGGCAAAATTCACATGCCAAAAAGATGTTTTTTTAATCACATGTACATTAAAGTAGTATCTACATCTAAATTTATTTTTTTATTTTTTGTGAAAATTGTATTAAGTGATCAGATCGTTTCTTACAATTTGTATGGCAGACTCAATAGTTTGATACTAAATCTTCATATAAACATCAAGATGTATACATATTCGGGGTCGGAAAAAAGAACTGACCTCCACACTATCCTACTCGGACGAAATGTTTTGGATCTAGATAAATTGGATTCGTATAAATTATCTTTTGAACGAGACATTTTTACGCCGACCTTTAGAAATATGTTGCATGCTAATATTATTATTTTATTAACTGCCGTTGCATAGTGCAAAGTCGTTTCTGCGCAGGTGTCCTGGGTTTCTATAACCAGAAGATTATTAATTTCATTAAAATTATTTCTTGTATCAATCTCCATTCTATGGACTGGTAACACTAAATAATTTGAAGCAATCGGCAATTGCCAATGCTTAATTTTGTGCTAAAATGGGAATTTATGTAGAAATAGAAATAAGAAAAAACAACATGTTGTGTATTGTGTAGGAATTGAAGAACTTGATTTTATTCAAGATTTTCGGTTCAAAATATGATAACAAGATTTTCATGACAATTTTTTTTTAATATCTCAATTGAAGCGATGTATCAATATTAAGGGAGAACCGGGAAATCAAGGCACCTACAGGGCTTACGACCTGTCATCGGCTGGTTTACGTGATAACTTTTTGCACTTGCGCAACGTTCACCAATTATACCTTTTTATAATTATATTTAAAAAAATGTCATAAAATATATGGAACTATAAAAATATTCGATTATGACGAGAGTTTTTTTTTGTAGTATTGTGAATATCATTTTTAAAATGACAAAATACTGAAACAAATCTCTATTATTGAAATTAGGTATGAAATTTCAATTTTAAATCAGACTAAATTTTATTATAAACGAGTTTATGTTTACCATTTTTGAAATATAAATTAGCTATAAACCACTTGTTTTTTGAGTTACTTCGCGACATGTTTCGGAAGCGCTGTCCTTCCATCGACCGGCGTGTCGAGACTTACATGTTGAATTTGTGTGTGTCTGTCTGTGAAGCGAGGGGGGTGGCGGTTGAGGGTTGGTTGGGTTAGTGGGGGGAGGGGGGTATTGTGAAGTGTTTTTGTTTTTGATGGGGAATATATTAAGTATTGGAGAAGTGTTATGAAAGGTATGGTTATTTATAAGTTTTATACCGGAATTTATGTGTTTATGTATTTCGAGCGTTTCGTAGTTGTTAAGTCGGTATCCTTTATTCTGTGTTTCATGCAATAGTTTTAGTTTGTAGTTATTGAAAGAGTGATTAGTTTGGATAGTGTGGTTAGCAAATTCTGAGAAATTATTGTTGTTTAAGCATCTTCTGTGTTCGTTAATTCTTATATTTAGGTTACGTGACAACCCCACAATACCCCCACAATACCCCCCTCACAATACCCCCCACAATACCCCCACAATACCCCCACAATACCCCCCTTCACAATACCCCCCACAATACCCCCCTCCCCCCACTAAACCAACCAACCCTCAACCGCCACCCCCCTCGCTTCACAGACAGACACACACAAATTCAACATGTTAGTCTCGACACGCCGGTCGATGGAAGGACAACGCTTCCGAAACATGTCGCGAAGTGACTCAAAAAACAAGTGGTTTATAGCTAATTAATAATTCAAAAATGATTTATATTAACTACCATAAAATATCCGCCGAATCATTAAACGAGTTTATGTTTGTTTATAGAGCATTCTTAAAAATACCACGAACACGATCTTGAAAACCTACAATACTTTTATTATTATTAATGCACGTACATTGATAAAATAATGATACAATTGAAAGCAACGCTTTCACTTAGCCGAGATTGTATTTTTATACATACTTAGTTAAAAAAAAAATTCCATTGTTTTTTCTGATACTGGTGGCCACGGAAGATATTTTTAAATTATGACAACGCCAACAAATGGACTTCCCGTTTCTTTTTATCCATATCTTTAGCATTGCGTTGTGCCCTCGAGAAAATGGATGACTGCGGAATAAATTAATTTCCGGCGAAGAGATTCCACTGTACGATCTTCCACGTTCTCGAGTGTTGAGAAACGGGAGTGGAGCCATAAGAAATGTGTAACATTACCAATGGTGCGAAAAACTCGGTAAAAAGTATAAAACTTTCATGATGCGGAAATCTGCGCCACGCTACAAACACAATGAGATTTATTCTGTGTTGATATTGTGAATAACAAACAATACACCACAGCGAATAAGTCTTACTCCGAGGAAGAAGAAATACAAATAACAATATTATTTTTATCCTAACCTCCTCCTCGCCTGCGCTGTTCTCCTCTTGACCGAACACTGCAAATTGTACTCTCATGTATAATTTATATAATAACCGATATATACATACTAAAACGAACAAATAAATCCATCGCCATTCGCAGATTCGCAAAAAAAAATCATTTTAACGGAAATAATAAATCATAAGAGTGTCACGAAAAATCGTGCATGTAATAAATTATCTATAAAAAAAAATAATGTTGAATTCGGTTATAATGTTGACATTGCAATATCAGAACTACAGCGGGACATTATTCCAAATAAATAAAGCTTTCAGCTTTTGATAAATGTTTATAACATTGTATATGGCCTATGATAATTATAAAGACTATTATAGATTACACCAAAACTTGTATAAAAATTAGCGAAAATCCCAGAGAGCTCTTTAATAAAATATATCCCCATTATCCATCGAAAACGTCTTCATCAGGCATTGGACGTGCCCTTTGGATCTTGGCCATGTGTAAGGAGGAAGAGACAATAATATGTATCCATAAAGAAAGATAATATTTTCGTGACAATGACTTTTGTGACGTATAAGACTGTGATACTAAGTGACTACTTTTATCTGTGACGTCCATAATTGACATTTTTTTACATAATTATATGCTACGTTCAGTTTTTTTTTATTTTGACAATATTTTTTATATTTAATCTTTATACTGTGACATGATTATACCTTCTTACTTTACTGGATTGACAATTGAAATTTTTATTCAACGTCAGACCACGATTACACATACATATCTAAAATTTTATTTATTCGACATGTTTGCGTTTTGTGGGCATGAAAACAAATGACATTTAAAAGTGAATCTGGCACATAGCACTCTTTACAGGGTGAATTGCCTTAAACTAAAAAAAAAAAGTGAACCTAACCTCTACGTACATGGATGAATTTGGAGTAGAAAATTGTATGTGTATGTGTGTATCTGTCCCCCCTTATAACTTTTGATTCGCTTGATGCACAGAGCATAAAATGTCAGTATATATTGAAAATTTTACTCCTATAAAACTTTTATACTCAGAATTTCGAGTTTTTATTCCACTCAGGATTTATCTCAAAAAAACATAAAAGCTGTCCACGTATCTCAAAAAAACATAAAAGCTGTCCACTTATCTCAAAAAAACATAAAAGCTGATAATATGTGCAAATATAATATCTCATTCTTATTCCTACGAATAATTTTCAGGGTTTCTCAAACATTCTTTATTAAGAAAAACATTTATTGTATGGCATTTTTTTTTGTTTAAGTGTCTATTGCATACTTATTTTTTTTTTATATATTTTTTTATATATCGAAAAACGCCGAAATACCCCATCTAGACAATTTAAGTTTCTATATAAAATACGTAAATTTTAACGAGATCTAAAAATTTTTACAACATTTTTTTTAAAAAATAAATTTAGAGACGACATCGTTTCATTTAATTTGTTTAGCAATATATGCAGTATATACACGGACTCTTATAGTTTGATATTTCATCTTCATCTAAACATACATGCAAAATATCAAGCTGTTTACCTATTCGAGGCAGGAAGAAAGGACTGAACTCCATTATAGCCTATTATGACATACATTTTTTGTATAGGACTAGATGCATGTAACACATGAGATCCAACTGTCGATGGCGATAGTATGTATGCATAATCAAAGAATACGTAACAAACTATAAACAACACAAATTAATAAATATTTGAAGATATTTTATTTTCTATATAAAACATGTAGGTATGTTTGTCAGGATAGGATAGTATGGAGGTCAGTCTGTTTTTCCTACACAGATTATGAAAACAGTATGATTTAAGTATAAAACTATTAAGTCTTCTTACATATTGTGTATAGGCGACTACCGTACAAATTGTATGAAGTGATGTCTTCACTAAATTCAATTTTTATAAAAATTGTTAAAAAAAAAATTGAGATGTGCTAATACAATGTTTATTTTTTTTATATAAAATTAAATTATCTAGTTGGGGTGTTTCGGCTTTTTTCGATATTTAAAAAAAA
Source organism: Molanna angustata (assembly GCA_963576475.1). NCBI lineage: Eukaryota > Metazoa > Arthropoda > Insecta > Trichoptera > Molannidae > Molanna > Molanna angustata. The sequence continues at coordinate 22,396,201 of OY754973.1, forward strand.
TGGAAATATAGGCAGTTAAACTCATAAATTTATCATAAATAAAATATTTTTCTTAATAAAAAATGTTTGAGAAACCCTAGAATTAAAAAAAAAAAAATTAATTTGAGATTTTGTATTTGTCTATCTTTATACCAATTTTCAGCGTTCTAGCTTTTATGGTTTCTGAGATATATGGAAAAATAAAGTAAAAATTCAAAAGTTGATAACCCCTGACTGAAACAAAAATTCACAATTCTGAGTATAAAAGTTTTGTAGGCCTATAATTGTTTATATATTCTGAAAATTTGGCCTCTATAAATTGAGCGGATCAAAAGTTATAAGGGGGGGGGGGGGGGGACACACACAGACACACAGACACACACACACACAAAACTCACATAAAATGTTCTACTCCGAATTCTGAGTAAATCCATGTAAGGGAACATATACATTTTTACACACGAGTGCTTGCACTCTAGTAAAGGGTAAATATGTTTTGTCTTACTGTGAATCTTTTCTATATAGTTTGTTTGTTTTATATTTTGTATATGTTATTGTAAACTTAATAAAAAAAAAAAATAAAAAAAAAAATATATGCTGCGAGGCCTCTAGTTGGTGTAATTAGCATGCAAAAAGTCCACTACACCATACAAAATTTTCCTTCGTACATGCATCTTGGCTTAATGATGTCGATTCATTAAGAGAATTGAATTCTCATGAACGAATCGACAGTTACAAAATATAGGAATACAAAATATTTTAATAAATTCAATAATTTGTATTTAAAGTTTTATATTTTGTAGGTAAGTTTATTTATTTTTATTTATAACATACGTACACGACGTAATTCTCAAACTATTCATATACTATCGCCATCGACAGTTGGATTTCATGTGTTTCATGCAACCGGTAATGATTAAATTTGTAAACTTTATCAATTGGTAGAATTTCTTTTGAAATTAACCCGAAAACTTGATACGTTTAACTTTTTACAGAAGAGGTGCAATTTCGATGATTTGATGTTGAATATTTTTTTACTCAGTATAAAATCATGGGTTGTGACCAAATCGACATTCTAAATATCTGTTTCTTTAAGTAAGTAAATATTGAACTTATTTAACTTTTATAAAACTTTTTACCTTAGATGTCAACCAATTCTTAATACCTATACTACATAGATATAAAACGATTAGAATGAATATGTTTTTTAAATCAAACATAAATAAATTATTGATGAATGTTCTTCAATCATGAACTCAAAGTGTTGCTGTATATGAAAAAACTAATGTTTTAAACTTACAATGTTGGCTATAAATTAAATTATTATAAATAAAAAAAACATTTTAATTCATTATTCAAAAGTTAATGACGACCCTTGATTTATTTATTTATTTATTTTATTATTTATTTATTTATTTATTTATTATTTATTTATTTATTTATTTATTTATTTATTTATTTATTTATTTATTTATTTATTTATTTATTATTTATATATTATTTATTTATTATTTATTTATTATTTACTTATTATTTATTTATAATTTATTTATTATTTATTTATTATTTATTAAATATTTAATTTATTATTTATTTAATATTTTAAAATTTTTATTTATTTATTATTTATTTATTTACATATTTAAATTAATTAATTAATTAATTATTTATTAATTAATTAATTAATCAATTATTTAATTAATTAATTTATTAATTAATTTATTTATTTAATATTGCTTCTCGGGCAACTAAGAGGTACTATTTTCAAATATAAATTTAACATGCACCCAATAACAAGTTGCCACATTCTGGAGACTTACGATATTAATCGTCTCACAGATCCAGACTGAAAACACAATTAAAAACTGTGTCTCCACCGGGAATCGAACCCGGGACCTTTCGCTCAGGAGTCAGATACCCAACCCACTGAGCCATGAAGGCCGACAATTAATTATATTATTAATGATATTTAATCTTTAAACAGATTTTAAAGTAATGATATATTGAAGTTAGCTTTATCGACCTATTTATTTACATATTTACGGTTAAAAAAAATCAAACATGTTAGTACTTGAATAATCATCTCACCTTCTATAATAAAGGTTCTCTTCTGATTGTGTTAACTCTCCACCACTAGCCAACCTGTCCCTCAAGATCTGTCTGTTAACTTCCCTTATTTTGGCTTCTAAGCAGCGGTATTCTTCAGGTTTATATTGGGCAGTAATTGTTACCACTGGACCGGTACCCTGTGAAAATAAAACATAATATTTAATAATTATTTTCTTATACCTATCGTGAATCTCCAAATTCGTGACATCATCTTATTAATAAAATATCAGAATAACATATATGTACATACAAGACCATCACGCCATTTCCCTCACGTGGTACGTAGAAAGGACAGAACGCCACATTTATCGCCTCGTCAACATTCATGCTCCGTCTCATATTCGTCTGTTGTTCAGGCTTCTTACGCTTCCGTCTGTCAGCATATCGTTACCATGGTCTTGTCATCATTTTCTTTTGGCGCCCCCCAACGTCTTATTCCATTCCTGTTAGTTATGTATATTTTCTTTTATTTATTTAAAACATTTTGCACACATTACAAAATAAGTGAAAAATGGCGGGCTTATTGCCATATGGCAATATCTTCCAACCAACCATATTTTTTTTTATTACATACCTATACCAAAATTACATTTTATATTAATAAATAGGGTTGGTTTGGACCACCTCACTAGGCCAGGCCTGTTCTGAGGTGGTAGACTAGTGACATAATATTAATAACTAAGTCATTGTGAGCTGTTATATAGAATGATTGTGTAGCCCATGGTCCACTTATTGATTCCTATGTTAGTAGTTTTGTCGTGTATGTTGTTATGAATTGAGAATTTGCTGACAATAGTTGAAATCTTTGTTATATAACCATGTTTGATTGTATGTTTAAGTCTTGTATTATCTATCTTTATATCTTATGCAACTAATATACATTTGGTGAGTTTATGACACGTACCAATTTATGTGAATAAAATAAACATATTTATAGAATCATAAAAAAACTATAAAAATAGTAAAAAGACGGAGGGAAAGGAGAGAAGGAGACAAGGATATGATATGAAGACTAATTTAAGTGTTATGTGTAAGGAAATAATTTCTCAGATTTTTTTTTGATAGCGGGAATAGATAATGAAACTCGTAGTTGCGATGGGATGTGATTTTTTCGTCAGGTGTTCTTCATCCCAAGCGTTTATTCTTCCCAAGTGACCAATCCATCTCAATGTGTTAATTTTCATTCTTAATTACATCTTTCATTCTTTCCTTGTGTCCTCATTTCATACTCAATACATAATTCTATAGCATTTGCTATATCTTCTTAGTGTTCAAATGCATTTATTCTGATTTTGTGCGACTTCTGCCATTTCCAGGTTTCACTTGAATACGTCAGGTTTGGCACTACGATTGCGTTATGAATGGCACATATGTCGCGATCATTCACAACTGGTATAAGTGCTTTATTCACTGTTTCCTGCCATAATTCTTCTTTATATATCTATATTAGGCCGTCCATTCCGTTAAAACATGCTTCCCAGGTAGACATATTCGTCGACTTGCTCGAGCCATTCTTTCTTTACTTTTATTTGACACGCAGCTCAGCTTTCACACCTGTCGCTGGTTACCACATTCAGTGTAGGCACAGTGAAATGCCGTGATGGTACGAATGAATGAATTAATGAATTAATAAAACCTTTGTTTCCTCATCGCAATCGTACCTTTCATAGCAAGACTCTGAAAAATCTGTTTAAAAATGCTGCGTAATTTTCAAAATATCCCTCGACTCCAAAAATTTAATATCCCTAGCGAATCGAACTAATTGAATCTTGTGTTTGGTTAATTGTATTAATTTGCTACATTGTGATTAAAAACACATGTTGCACTCAAATTGTTGTATTCCAAGCAAAGACCTTATATACTAAAGTATATTATAAGGTCTTTGATTCCAAGCAAAAGATTATTATTTGAGATCGTAGAGAATAAATATCTTACATTTTAATACAATTGTTTTTAAAACACAAAATATATTGAATATTTTTCTTTTTATAGAATTGAAAAATATTTTAAAATTAAAAGAGTGAATCATATTGCATCTGACCCTTTATTCTGAGCAAACACATACAAGAAAAAAACAAAATTCTTCTTTTTCTTCTTTGCCCTTATCCCGTCTTAGTCGGGGTCAGCCCTCTTGGTACGTAATCGCCAGGACACTCTTTCCTGGATCGTCAAGGTATCGATGTTGTTCCCCTGAATTTCCTTTTGAATGCTAGACCACCAAGTTGCCGGCTGATGGCCCCTTCCCCGCTGAATAGTTGGTATGTCAAGGTTCTTTCTTACGATGTGATTTTCATACCGACACATATGTACATGGTCATACCAACGTAGCATTTTTCTTTTAGTATAAAAAAATGTAATCTATCTAAAAATCTATATTAACTGCTCGTCATTCTTTCTGGCTCCGTATATTGACTTAATTCACAGGGTAATGATATCATATTGATCGCTTGTTTCTTTGTGATATCTATATAATAACATATATAACACAAGTGGGTTGTGGCCAACGCTAAACTCCTCACTAACAAGTCATTCTATAAAGTGTTCGAATTCTGTATGGAAAATTTTCAGCATTTTCGTGAAATGAGTTGGTTAAATATTTTTTTATTTAAATATTTTAGCATGAAAACTTCATAACTCTTCAATGCCATTTTATAAAAGAGGTGTACCTTTTTATCAATTTGATAATATAAATTTTTCAATTTTATGTTTCCCGAGTTTGGGGTCACTTTGAAATATTTGACAGTTAAAAAAATTGAGAAGCACTATTTTAATATCGTTCGAAATCTAATGGGGTCTAAGCGAGTATTAGATATATATGTATTTGCAAAATTTGAATAGAATCGAATGTGTACTTTAGTCTATAATCGATAAAGTAAAAATGAACACGCCGTACATAGCACACTGCACATAGCACATAGCACACTGCACACAGCACATAGCACACACACACACACAGATACATTGTGATGAAACTTTAAGAATACAATCTCAGCATGATACTTGTTGATAATCTGCGAAAACAAATAGACTTAAATTGCGAAATCATAAATCCCCACTATATCCCCTAGGGTTAGTGAGGAGTAAATAGATAATGTTGGTAGGCATATGATATTTATATATGTACATATGTTTGTATGTGCTCGATGAATCGTCCAACCGATTAAGATGAAAATTTGGGGAATTGTTCTGCGTACACCACAAAAGGTATTGAAATAAAATTTATGTACTTATTTATTTGATATTTTACACAAGATTTTTGGAAAAATGATTTTCGTGGATTCATTTATTTTACATCTCACACGGTGGAGTGTTGAACGCGATTTTACAGAAAAATCTAAATCAGCAGAAGAGACGGAAGGGACCGTAGGGGCTGAAGGGACGAGTTTTTCTTGTGCCTAATTTATAGTTTTTAAAACAGTTGATCTCGATTGCGTCGTTTATATTCATATTTTCTCTTTAAGGATTCCTTTATTTAACATTGATTCAATAATATTTTGAACGATTGCATATTTTAACTGTAATTTCACATGAAAGATTAACATTGCGCTTTAGTTTGATAATTTATAATAATTCACTTCTTTTGACAATGAACTGAGTAAAAATTTACCATCCTTTTTTGGAACTAATCACAAATTTAATATACGATTGGACTAAACCCAATAAGAATAAAACGGTGCCTACCCTTTCAATTTTCATACTCTTCCATGAACATACTAATAATACACCACGGAAAATCTTCTACTTTATATTTGGGAAAATGTTCTTCCAAGAACATTTTTACATTATTTGTTTCTTTTGTTGATCATATTGAAATTTATTATTATTTATTCCCAAAAATATTTTGAAATACTAAAATATTTTTCTGTCTAAAAAGATAAGAGTAACAAATAATATTATTGGGAAATTTCATGATGAAGTCTAATTGGGTTATATACTATAATGATTATACGTTATGTATTCAAGAATTGTTATTTAGCCTGCAGCGTATAACTCAAGAAAAAATTAAGATTTTATTCATAAACTTAACCCAAAAAAGTCATTTCCTTAAGAAACTTTGTTAAATCAAATGTGCTGATGTTAATTATGTCCTAAAATAAAATTTATTATTTTCATATTATTGTCCTCTCCTTATTTATGGGCAAACTGCGCCGGACACTCTTTGCTGTCACACACGAAAGAAACATGAATAGATAATTTATGAAATTCCGCTAACGAGCTATATTGATTATATAGAGATCGTACCAGGAAACATCTTGTACCGCATTTTATTAACGCGTTGCCGATTAGGATAAGAAATATTTTAAAGTCTGACGAAACGAAAATAGTAACTATAAAAAATACTCTTAAACATCTGTATCTAAAATCAAGCGTTCATTAGACTTTGAATTATTATTGTTGATTAATTATAGGTAGGTATAATGTATATTATGTGTAAGGTTTATTTCAATTTTTTTTCTTTCAAATTTCAATTTTTTTTTCTTTCAAATTTTTGTTTAGTCTCTGTTTCTTCAATATTTGAGATAAGTTTATTGAAATAATTATAGAAATTTATAATATTATGTGAAAGAGAGAATCTGCTCTTCCAAAAAACTGTTTTGATGTTTGGCGGGAAAATAAAAATGTATTACTTTTTATTAAAAAATAAATATCTTAAAAAAATATATATAATGTCCTATTCTGATTCGTCTAAATTTATCTGATTGAATATTAGTATATGAGAAATGTCAAAAAAATAACTGAATTTATACGGGACTGCAGTACGTCACACCGCGCGGATAAAATCCTTTTATCCATGGTTGCCCGTGGATTTATACTCTGAAACATAATATTATGTCCTATTCTGATTCGTCTAACTTTATCCGTCTGAATTTTAGTATATTATGAGAAATGTCAAAAAGTTGACAGAATTTATACGGGACTCAATATGTCACACCGCGCGGGTAAAACTTTTATCCACGGTCGCCCGTTGATTTAGACGTTTTCGTAATCTGAAACGAATCAGAATAGGACATATTGTCAAATTAGTCGCGAGGCAGAGTAAAAAAAAACAACTGTATGTATCTTCTCCCTTGCTATATTCCTACTTTTTCTCTGTGCTGACTATTAGGGAAAGCTCTCATCGTCCTTAAATTATAGGTCCTTCCGTCTTGTATTACATAGTCAACTAGGCCATGTCTCTGCAGTTGGTTTCGTCTTTGCACGATCCAGGAACTCTCTGGTCTTCCTCTGTATGTAAGTTGAGGAAGATCCATGGAGATTGCTTTGGTTTACCATGTGATCTAGCGGTCAGCGTTCAACGTGTACGTACCATCTCAACTGCCTTTCCGCTATCTTACTAAATATGTGTATTAATAACGCTTAGGATTCCACGAATGCTAGAACTTTTTATTTTGTCCCGTAAGGACACCCTAGCTGCCTACTTAGTATATGCATGTATGAACACGAATGTAAGAACTTTTTATTTTGTCCCGTAAGGACAGCCCAGCTGCCCATCTTAGCATATGCATGTATAAACACGAATGTTAGAACTTTTTATTCTGTTCCGTAAGGACAGCCCAGCTGCCCATCTTAGCATATGCATGTATCAACACGAATGTAAGAACTTTTTATTTTGTCCCGTAAGGACAATCCAGTTGCCCATCTTAGCATTTGCATGTATAAACACGAATGTAAGAACTTTTTATTTTGTCCCGTAAGGACAGCCCAGCTGCCCATCTTAGCATATGCATGTATCAACACGAATGTAAGAACTTTTTATTTTGTCCCGTAAGGACACCCCAGCTGACCATCTTAGCATATGCATGTATAAACAACTGTATGTATACTATGTACAAATTCACAATGACCTATTTTCAATTAAATCCATTATTGAAAGTGGGAGAGGCTATTTTGTATATAAATATGATTTATGATATGCGCTTCACGCACCATCTATACAGCGGACGATGGATAATTGGGAAAATTGTTGATACAAAAGTCAATTATATTTCGGATTATACGAAACTCGTGGACTGACGAATGAAAATATTTATTTAATATCGGGATCAAAGTCAATCTCGCATTTCGCAACTGTTTTAATATTATTTCAACACCAGCGTCCATTTTTAAATTGTACAGCTTTATCTGGTACAATACAGAGCAGTCTCCGAATACAAGATAAATATATTTTTAATAAGTTTGCCTAAAACAAGCCAGCTTTTAATTCTTAAAAGGATTTCAATCGAATTTTATTGTTCGAAAGTCCATTTTTATGTCATTGAGGATCGAACAGATTTCAATTTGAAAAAATAACCATTTTCGTGCATGAAATAATATTTCTTCTTTGAAAAATAATAAAAACGATCAATATTTGTAGTACTAAATTGTAAATGGTGATTTTAAATAATATTTTGGGATGCTGTACGAAAATAGCATTATATCCAGTAACAATACTGTTTTTTTTAAATATGAAAATAAAATTATATATTCACTTCTTAGTAGGTTGTGCAGCTTATGAGCCATACGTTAACATCTAAATATTTTTTTTCTTTTTAATTTATTTAATTTTAACTCACATATGTGTATAGGCGGGTTTAATGGCTTTATAAGCAATGTCTTCTTTGCCTTTAAAAACAATCCTCAGATATGTGAAACTTCAGGTATGTACATTTGTAACAAAAGCATAATATGGTTCCTTTCATAAGAAAATCGACACAAAGAAAAAAATTCAAGTAACGGATTGATCACAACAATTGGAAAAGAAACCATGCCTTGATGAGAGTATAAGATGAGAGTTTGATACAAAGTTTATAAAAAAATATATTTTTACGAAAAAAGCTATTTATTTGAACTGTTATCAAAATAATATTTACAATGTTATCCAATGAATCAACAGAATCGAGCCAACATACGCGAGAATTGTATGCCAGGTCTATATTTTTCATGTTTTGAAGTAAAAAACACCAACTTAGAGGCTTTGCAGCATATTATATGTTCCATATATGGATTAACTCATAATTCGGAGTAGAACATTTAGTTTGTGTGTCCGTGTATCTTTGTGTGTATATGTGTCAGACCCCCCCCCCCTTATAACTTTTGACCATAATTTTTCAGAAAGCGTAGAAAATTTTAAGCCTACAATATTTTTATACTCAGAATTTCGAATATTTGTTTCAATCAGGGTTTATTAACTATCAAATTTTGGCTTCTTTAAGCTTAAAATTAATATAAATATTGACAAATACAAATTCTATAATTTCTTTTTTAAAAAAACCCGAGGTTCTATAAAAATTGAATATTTAAAAATTGACGACATCGTTTCATACAATTTGTATGGCAGTATCTACGGAGACTCTCTATAATTTGATACTCAATTTCCAAACATACATACATACCATCGTGTTGTTTTCATATTCTGGGTAGGAAAAAAGGAATGACCCCCATACTATCCTATCCGACATACATACCTACATGTTTTGTATAGACAACTAAAAATCTTCAACTATACATAATATTATCTCTATCGACATTTTTTTTTTTTTTTTTTTTTTTTATTTTTATTATTAAAAATAACAAAGAAAAATACACAATACAACAATATATACAATTTTTAAAAAGATACATTATAATTTTGTTTTTTTTTATGACTCAACTTCAAAAAGAGTTTTCTCGTGCTTTGAAGTGAGTCACATTTCACAAATCTACAAACTATCTAATCTATTTATATACATACATCTTAATCTAGGCACTAATCTATTTACAATAACATACATATTTAGATACAAACATACATAATATTATATATAAAGAGAGAAAAAAAATACAAAATTGGTCTGTAGAATAAATAAAAATACACAAATTGAAAATAAACAACACACAATGAATACACAAGAAAAATGTTACTTCAAAAAGTCTTTCAGCAATACCAAGAAACCACCAAAATTATTTTGCGCCACTATTCTCATATCTACTGGTAAATCATTAAACCACTTCACCCCATAATATGAATAATGATTTTGGCCAAAAGATGTATTTTTCTTTGGGATCTTTATCATTCCACTTGTGCGAGGACCAATTCTTAGATTGTCTATAGGGTGAATTTGTTTAGTGAAATATTCTTTACATATTTGTTTAATTGCATTTATGTATTTTATATAACACATTTAATTTTTTAACTTTAAATTGAGAAAATAACTCTTCAGTGGGAAAATCGCTTGGCTTTACTAAAATAATTTTAATAATCTTTCTTTGTATGGTATATAATAATTTCAAGTGAGCAGGATACGACCCTCCCCATCCAATTATTCCAAATTGCATCACAGACTGAGCCAATGCATAATATGTCATTCTAAGCATTTCAATATCCAGAAAATTTCTTATACGGTAAAAAACATAAAATATTTTATGCAATCTTTCTCCTGTCTTACATATATGGTCCTTCCATTTCATTTCAGATTCAATTATGACACCCAAATATTTGACATTCTTGCTCACATTTAGTGTGGTACACTGAGGTTCTGAACAAGAACCAAATGCATCACAATCCTGTCGGTGGATTTTAATATTTAACGTATTTGGTATATTTTTGCCTTGAATTGCGAAAGGCACTACAGTAGTTTTTTGTGCATTTAATGTTAATATATTGCAATTAAACCAAGCCTTTAATACATTTATATCTTTATTTGCTCTTTCAGTTACCTCACTCCATGTCTCTCCCACAGACAACATGACTGTGTCGTCGGCAAAGGAAATAACACTAGAGTGAAGATCCAGTTTATATAAATCATTAACGTATATCAAGAACAGTACATATCCCAATACAGTACCTTGTGGGATCCCATATTGTGAACTGACCTGGTCGCTAAGCACACCGTTTAACTTTACAAACTGCTCTCGTTTATTTAGGTAGCTACGCATCCAACTCAAGGCCATATAATCGAATCCAGCGTATTTTAATTTTTTGATCAATCTATTATGACTAACGCTATCGAAAGCTTTTTGTAAATCAATGAAAATTCCAATACATTTTTTATGTTTATCAAGAGCATCACAAATTTTAGACGTCAGTATTGCGATAGCGTCATCTGTACCCAATTTCTCGCGGAAACCATATTGATTACTACTAATTAGTTTTATGTCATTAGTATAACTTAAAATTCTATGTTTAATAACCTTCTCATATACTTTAGCAATGTTTGATGTCAAAGCTATGGGTCGATAATTGGATGGGTCCATCGCATCCCCAGACTTGAATATTGGAGAAACATTAGATATTTTATAAATTGAAGGAAAAACTCCTTCTTTTAAGCTGACATTTATTATATATGTTAACGGTTTAGACAAGATGTTCAAATTCTCTTTCATTATATCAACAGTAATATTATCAAATCCAGGTGATGATCCACCTTTCATTGATTTGACAATGGTTTCTATTTCGCTCTCAGATGTCATATTAAATTCCCTTAGTTTTAAAGAGTCAGATGATGTCATTGGTTGAATTGAATCAACATCTACATCATCTGAATTATTATTAATTCTACTAGCAAGAGTATGACCCACAGAACTGAAAAAAACATTGAAAATATTAGCACACTTCTTAGTATCATTTGAAACGTCCAAGACTGTATCTGTTTTGTAATCCATTACTTTATCAATAGGTTGGTGTTTTGTTTTCCTATTCATTGCCATATTTACAGTATCCCATATTTCATGTGTTACATTCAACTAGTAATTACAACATTAACACTGTTTTCACAACAATATTTTTACTGTATAGGTTGTATTTAATTAATAAAATCTAAATTAATCAGGATTATCAGTGAAATCACAATAAATAGACAATTTAGGAACGCTAAATAGTCTCATTATTATGAATTTAAGTCAATAATTTAATCACAATAACGAGATAAAACTTTTTTTTTTAAAATACATATTATCAAGTAATTTTATAACTCACACAATCATAAAATAATCACTTTTGGTTTAGAAAAAAGGATCTTAGAAAACACATAGTGTTAATTGTGTCACCTGCCAATCAACATCTAACAGAGCTACAAATATAAAAAATGGTTGAGAAGGCTCTATTTGCTTCTATAAATCGTTTAATGTAGGTATATTTTTATGTACCGGATCCGATAATAGGTTCCAGCCAAATGGTGCCCAATCCGAATCAGAACCAAATACTAATAGATTCATTTATTTTCCCATAACAATATTTTATTGATTTTCTAGGTAGTTATTGGTTGGATATCATTATCAACGCGGGATTGTTTTTCAGTATTTTTAATCCTGTGAATGCAATTATGTTCTCAGTTACCTTAAGAGCTCTTGCAGCTTGTTCATGGCTGGCCGCTGTGAGGTCCGCTCCATCAACAGCCAGGATCTGGTCCCCTCTATGAAGTCTTCCTCTTGCAGCCCCACTGCCAGCTACTCCAGAAACAAACACACCCCACCCACCACCCTCGCCTCCTACTATATCCATGCCTAGACGGGACCCACTTCGACGAAGGATGATAGTCCGAACGCCCCTGTACAAGAAAAATAAACCATTCATTAATTTTACACCAGCAAATAGATTATCAGAAGACTGAGTTTTTGTCCGGAAAAGCATCGAAGTAGGTTCATATTGTAACGATAAAAATCTTTGCATTGAGAAATATTTGCAACTACAATCAATCATTCAAGCAATATACCTTAACGATACTTTATACCTTAACGATAGAAGAAAGGTTTTTGACCTTTCCTTCCTACATAAATTATTAAACTACGCTATAGACTGTCCCGAACTCCTTAAATTTATTAATATCAATGTACCGTCCAAAACCACAAGACAGTGTGTTATGTTTCGTGTGAGCCATTCCCAGAGTAACTACGCCCTATACCAAGGCTACATAGACTTGGTAATACTGTGGGGAGACACTGATATTTTTGCCAACGATTTCTTTATTTTCAAATCAAAAATTTAAACATTTTAACTCATGACCTGTAAATATACTAATCGTTGTGTCTGGGTTTTTGTATTTTGTTTTTAATTGTGTATAGTATATTGATATTATGGATATTATTATGTTTGTTATAAATTTGCTTTTATTTTAAAATATCAAGTTTTAATCATTGTCGGTATTATTGATATTATTATGTTAGTTTTAATTTTCTTTTACTATAAAAAATAAAGCTTTAATCATTGTATACATACTTATTGTTTTTTAAATAGGCTTTCAAGCCGTAAATATAAAATAAATAAATAAATTTGGATTGTAAATTATTTATTTTTACAATAAATAAATCAAACATTTACAATTATCTGATTTATTTAAAAAAAAAACACACATGTACCTACCTAAAATATACACACATCCAAATGAATGCGTATATATTATATCGTGAATTATTATAAATAACACAAAAAACTTCATAGTCTAAAATTGTAAAAAATGAGAACGAAATCGCAAAATTCGGTATCGAAACAATATACATACTATGATATATTTAACCCTTTTTTTCAATTTCTTAATTACCAACTTTTAAAGTTTCGTTTCACAAAAAAAATCAGAACACTTCGCAACTTAACATACGAGAAAAGACTTAAAAACCGAAGAGATCAAGGAGATTTTATGAAACATTAAATAGTATAAGGGAATTACGGCTATGTAAACACGAAAAACTTATCCCAACATAACCATGCAAAAATATTATTATTGTCTGGAATAGATTAAACTTTATTCGACACAGCAATATAATATTAATAATTCAGTAGTGAATATAGGCATATCAGCTTTTGTTGCTCGCCTGTAAAACAATAACAATAATAATAATATATTTTTGTTGATGTTATTGAAAACATGGATACGTAATTCAATAACTTAAATGTAGGTATTTTATTTTATCAAACATGTACTCGGTTAAGTTACAATGGTTACGAACCATGAGATCACTAATGCCTTTACATTAATGAAAACTTAAATAAACCGATGCTATTGAAATTAAAAGTGACAACTAAATGTATACGCACTGGCAATGTTCGAATTCATACAATAAACTCATTTAAATATTAAGTTTCTCTCAACAACAGACAAAAGATACTTATTTCGTTAATTGTACCTACAATTGACTCAATTAAGTACTTCTACTGTAACTTGTGAACATTGTAAACGAGAACGCCAAATTTCTGAAGATTATTTCGATAGAATGTGATTATAATATGGTATTTTTATATACCTACTACGCAGGGGCGAACCTAGAACCTTCGGACTAGGCAAACCATGAATTAAAATTGGGATATGTCGAAAATTTAATGTTTTTTAGCATCCTTGTTCATTTAAGTGGCCGGAAAAATATTTTAAAATCACATACCAAAATAATATTTACATTTGTGGCCCTGTCAAACATCGTATCTACATAAAGTTCAATTTTGAATCTTGTAGTATGGTTTCAATAAAATAGTCAATTAGGTCTTAAATTTCTTGACATAATATTCATAGGCAAGCCAAAATTTTCGGCTTCTATAAGCAATTCCGCTACTGCTACTACGAGTATATTCACGCAGCAATGTCGTCATAATATTGTATTGTGTTTATCTTCTGATAACTGTGTAATAGAATGTTGCCATATTGATTATTTTGCATATTAATTCATTTGATTGTATTTGACCACGAATAAAAATAGAGGGATAATTGGACTGTATGAAGAAAAAACAGAAACACGATCTTCACAGAAAGAAGAAGTGGTACTTTCTTTATATTTTACTAATTTTACATGCATCCAATAACAAGTTGCCACTCAATCGCCTTGATCCATATTAATCGTCTCACAGATCCAGACGGAAAACACAGCTAAAAACTGTGTCTCCACCAGAAATCAAACCCTCACCAAATAAGACACGAAGGCCGAAAATAATGTGTACATAATGTTTGTATTTTTTTAAAATTGTTTGTTTAAAGAAATATATTACGTTTATATTCTAGTTGTATTCGTAAATCTGATAACAATATTTATTTAGACCGCCGTGGCACAGTTGGTAAGCCATTCGATTTTCGTGCGGGCGTCCTGGGTTCGATTCCCAGCAGAAGAGAAATTTATTTAAATTCATTTTTCATGCATATATTGCTTCTCTGAGCTGGAAATACTGGTAAGTTGGAAGAAATTGACATAGGTACGGCAATAAACTCGCCACATGCGCAGGGTGCAAAGAAGTGTTTATTATTATTTATTTATTTAATTTGAATAATGCACTTTTTTAAACCACTTAAGAAATTGCCATCCGTTATGAGAATGAACCAGTAGAATTAAATAACTTACTCATGGTTTAAATATTTTGTTTATTTAAATTTATTTAAATACTCATAAAATATAATCAAGAAAACTCATAATATATAATAAATGTACAAGAAGATGTATAAATAAATAAATAAATAAGTAAATAAATCAATAAATAAATAAATAAATAAATAAATAAATAAATAAATAAATAAATAAATAAATATATAAATAAATAAATAAATACCCACATAAATAAATAAATAAATAAATTAATAAATAAATAAATAAACAAATAAATAAATAAATAATCATACACTTATACCTCTTCATCTCAACTCTCTCATTCCTTTCTACATATATCGATCTCTTTCCTACATCATCTTGTATACATTTATTCTTATACTTACTTCACTATTGTTTTATACTCTTCTAATGTACACTTCATGTGGAATCATACTTCTGGCATAGTTCTAATAATTTTATTGTTCTTACCATAAACTTTGTATTCGCAGTTTGTTTCCCAAATATAAATAAAACCAAGGTTATTGTAATTATTTAAAAAGAAAAAAAGGCTTAAATGTAATTTAAATTCCTGCTGATATCATAAGTATCCACTATTATTACATAGGTCCGTATTAACTTTGCAGTATGATTAAATAATATACGTATTGGTAGTAACATGATTACCACTATAATATTATATATTCTTCATTTAGCGCTCTTTCTGTGGGTATTCGATAGCCAATATTAATAATGTGTGGCGTACTGTACGTAGTCTAGTATATTCACTTTAGTATCCGTTTTACACTAAAAGTGAACATAAAATCTAAAATATACACTCACCTCAAACGTTATTGTTTTTAAAAGTACACTTTTGTACTAAAACTGATAATATTTTCTATAGCACCTACTCAATGGTTCGTAGGCAGTTGTATTAAACTGATAAAAAATACTCAAGTAGGAAATAAACTATCATAATCTTCACTGTTTATTTTTTATACAAGTTGCAATACAAAAAAAATATTGGTAACATGTGTCCTCCTTTTCCTATCAAGTCTTTAACAGAAAAATCAAATATTTATTTAAAAAAAACTATTTTAACTTAGTTTAGTTTGTTGTTAATCGACAATTCTTGATAAAATTCCAGTGTTTGTAGATATATTACATATTCAGAATAAAAAAATACTTGGCATTTGTTTTATCGGAATTTATTTTATTATTGACGAGTTTCGCGCAGACACATCGTCAGAATAATACTCTACAAGACCTGAGACTAGTGGTCTCAATGCACACCCGCACAGTAAAAACTTTACAAAAATTATAATGAAGCTTTTCCTGAAAGTGGTTTCGTGAATTCATTTTTGAATTAGTAAGAGAATAATTGAATGTCTCATTATAATAATGTGTGATAAAAGTTTATTTTGGAAAGGTTTTTGAACATTTTATCAAAATGTAACAATGCGCTAAAGAAACACTAAGAAAAAAGATTTAACCAAAAGAACGAAGGATATAAATTATTAATGACTCCAACAAAACTCTAAGAGAACAACTCCATGATAATATTTTATTACAATAGGCCGAGGGAAGCTTTGTCCTGGAATTGTACATTTTTAATAAGCTGATCCTGAACATGTAAAATAAAATAATGCTCAGAGTACAAATCCTTACAAAATACTTTACAAAATGAATTATTTTGACTGAACGTGAAATATTTATGAAACGGGCCCAGATTCAAATACATACCTATACTTGTATTGCTCTAAGGATTTATTTTATCAAAAAAAAAAACTTATTGTTACCTATCTAGATTTTTTGTGAGTAAAACATGAGTAAGTACTTACATAAAAAAAAATTGGAGTAAATTTTGACATCATTGTTGTTGGCGC
Source organism: Molanna angustata (assembly GCA_963576475.1). Taxonomy (NCBI): domain Eukaryota; kingdom Metazoa; phylum Arthropoda; class Insecta; order Trichoptera; family Molannidae; genus Molanna; species Molanna angustata. The sequence goes on from OY754973.1 coordinate 22,413,411, forward strand.
AGTTGACAGATAATTCCAATTCATACAAATCCTATCTTTTTGACATACCAAAACTCATTTATTACCTACTTCCATACCTTGAACGTGGCAACTATAATCTCGGCCCTTCTCAGCACCCAATTAGGCTATCTCTTCAATCTGTTATTTTTTCTGCCGTTATTTTATTTATTTTATGTAGCTTCTCGGGCAACTAACAGGTATTGTGCCTAATAAATATTTAACACGCACCCAATAACAAGTTGCCACATTCTGGAGACTTACGATATTAATCGTCTCACAGATCTAGACTGAAAACACAATTAAAAACTGTGTCTCCACCGGGAATCGAACCCGGGACCTTTGGATCAGCAGTCAGATACCTAACCAACTGAGCCATGAAGGCCGGCTGTCGCACAATTGTTAAATGTTTATATCATTGATTCAAATAAATTACTAAATCAATATTCCAATTGACAATTCTTTATTTATGTTATTAACTCATCCTTAAATGAGCGTAATTTGTGCTTAAATGAAGATATTTAATAAAGTAATAATGTTTACGCGATAGTCACAGGTTTATGTAACTTTTAATGGAACGGTGTATTTTTTTTAAACTTCATTTTAAATAACATTAAATCGCAGTAATTTTTATTATTGAAATGGACCAAAATTAATTGTGTTCAAATACGTGTTATTTGAACCAAATATAAACAAGACGTATATCATCTTGATGTTAACAAATGCCCTTTATTTATTGATTTAAATACCCATTTTTTCTGTAGGTAATTGGTTGGCATGAAGCTTTCACAATTAATTACGGAAATGATCCAAACCTAAATAGAATAATATAATAAGCGTACGTGCCACACGAACGGTTTTTGTTTTCAGCTGTCATGGTGTAATTGAAGCAGAACATTCCGAATTTCGGGATCCTCGAAACTTTCCTTCCAAAGTACACAAGGTGCTCGTAAAGTCCTAAGGAGACGTTAATGACATGTTTACCAAGTTCCACAAACTGGGATGTGATATTTATTGCGCGCTCATTTGTAGATTTGCAACTTGGCAAAGGATACGGCAGCAACAAAACAGAACCAAACTTGAAGAGCTTTACACCCACACCCACCCACAGGTTTCAAATTTGACGTGAGAAATAATTATTGTTATTATTATTACACACACAACTCCGACAAAGATTTGGGCGCATCAAAGAACATAAATTTGATTAGAGTTGGAGCCGTGCAACTTAAATATCTTTCAAATCTGTCTCTCCTTACAGCCAAGTTGAAAATACTAATGTTTCGTTGCCAGATTTAACGTCTGTCCGACATACTCAACAACAACAAAAAATGACACCCAGGGCAGAGTGCACTTAGTGACGCTCTAAGCCGTTCAGAATGACAGGAAATGGATGCTCTAAAGACACTGTCGCGTTTAGACTGAACGTCGAGTGTACGCTCTATATAATCGTAGGGTGAAAAACGCTCTGACAGTTATAGTATCTGTTGACTTTTATTTTATGTGTGGTTAGATGACTTCTATTTGTTTCTGTGGTGTCTATTATGTCAGTTGACATTATATCTGATGACAATATGGATTCACAAAGAGGTTATTTTAGTAAAAATTTCACTAAAAACTTTCTAATAAAATGTTTATATAATAATTTTCCAACAAAGCATTGTTTACTCCACTCTCCAATTGTTGTCTTTCCATAAAATATAAGCTAAATAGACACAAGTATGATAAATGACATTTGATATTTAAATCGCCCGATGCTGGGTTCAGATTGATACGCCGCTCGAAAGCGTTGTGAGATTGGTGTGAAAAACGCCATAATCTGCAACTTCAGGTACATCCGACGGTCGACGTCGAGTATTCTTGAACACCCAGTCCAGGCATTTCACTTTGTGACGACCAGACGACTTGTTGCTATTGCACGTCGTCTAATAGCAGGGCGGAATGATAACTTACTGTCATCCAATAAGGACTCGTGGAACATTCTCGAAGAAAGAACCAACACTATTTACGGAAGGAAAGAAACAGCGCGGGCAAGCGTCAAATTCAACTCTTGAACTCTCTCATTACCCCGTATTCAGTAACTATTGTAACCAAATTAAGAACGTACTGAAATTGTAGATTTTAAATTTACGATCTTATTTCAGCGTTATAAAATATTAACTTGGACTTAATGGAATAGGAACGTACCTATAATGGGCGGAACGTTTTTAAAAAGTTACTGAATTAGATGTATTTTGAATAATGATGAAAATGATGAAATATTTATCATTTTCATAATTATTCAAAATACGTCTAATTCAGTAACTTTTTAAGAACGTTCCGGCCAGTATAGGTACGTTCCTATTCCATTTAGTCTCAGTTGATATTTTATAACGCTGAAATAAGACCGGAAATCTAAAATCTACAATTTTAGTATGTTCCTATTTTAGATACAATAGTTACTATATACGGGGTATTGTGTTCATTTATTATTTTTATATTAGTATGTTAAAAAGAATTTGTGAAAAGTTAATTAGTGTGTTATTAAAATCAATTGTAATTAAACTGTTTATTTCTAACTGGATATAATTATTTAACCTGGTATATACATATCGTAATAGTTTTCGTCAAATATATAAATTATTTAGATACCATATTTTCTTGTTACAATGTCTTACAATCTTGTTATAGAAGAACCAGGAACTCAAGGCACCTACAGGGATATGAATGTGTTATCGGTTGGAATATGTGATCATATTATATACGTGCGCAGTACACGAATTATAGGTACCTACTATTTTATTGAATTGCCTGATAAATCCAATCCATGCCATCTTTATTTTATTTTATTTTATTTTTATTTTTATTTGTTGGCAAATTCACAGAATGTATAACATAACATTATTTACATAATCTTTTAAATATAAATACATTCCAATTATGAATTTACTCGTGAAATATTACAATTTTAAAGCTTGGTAGAAAAAAGTATTAACAAACAAAATAAATAGAACTATGATGACAGAGGAAGTAACAATAACAATGAATCAATTAACAATAATTTGAAAGAGAATAAATAAATACATTAACAATATAGAGAAGAAATCTTAACACATTGTGTAAAAAAAATGGTAGAAAAATCAATAGAAAAATTGAGATGCACAATCTCTCAAGACTTACGTCATGAATTTATCAAGTATAAAAAAAACGAAAGAGAGAAGAAAAAGAAGTTAAAATTCATTTCATGAAATATTGTCTGAACTGAGGATCTGTTTGATATTACTTAGATATGGTTCGTATTTAATGTGAAATACGGCAATATTATTAAATGTTTTATTATATGTAGATAGTGTCCTGTTTAAAACAGAGTCTTTAACGTATGTCGTGTTAATATTTTTTATATGAAATGTGTTTGTTGAGCGGGTGGATCGTGATGGTACATGTAAGGCGATTGAAGAAAGAATGTAAGGTGAGTCTATTTTGTTGTGTAATATATTATGAAGCAACGACATGTCGGAGATAATTCTTCTGTTCTCTAAACTTTCCATTTTAAACAGGAGTAGTGACTCAGCGTAGTTAGGTGGGGGATATGTTCGCGATCTATAATTGAGGTATTTTATGAAATTCCGTTGAACCCTTTCGATACGGTTTTTATGTATTTTGAAAAATGGAGACTTATTGAAATCTTATTGAGTTACCTATCAATACAATTTTTGAAAGGTCTATAATATATTTTAATCGTGAAAATGTGTTCGTTTGAAAATAAGCTGAAAACGCTATCGCCATCTATGAAGTGATGAAAAAACTTTTTTGTAACGCTATCTATTGAAAAATTGGCTTGTATTCAATGAAAGCATCAGTTTTTATACATGAGGCATATCTGATACTAATAACTAAATGCAATGTTATTATTCAAATTTGGCTGGGAGGAATATATCTATACTATACACGTCAGCAATCAAGTCCTTCAAAAAGACGAATAATGTAATTATATTGTCACTAGGCCATTTTTTTAACCAACCAAATTACAATGTATGATATAAAATTTATGTACAACAACGTAAGAATGAGAGATTACATTTTCATTATAAAAAGTATTAATGATAACGTTTTCTTACAAACAATATTTATTTCAACCCATTTATTTATAGTACATCCTACAAATATTTTTATCAATATTTGGAATTGTGAATCAACCTAATTGAACAACTTAATAATTGTTTACTATAATTTATTTATTTATTTATTGTTAATACACAAACATTTTTACATATTTAAGTTAAGTAGCACAACGGTAATGTCGTCGCATCACATGCGTGAGGTCGACGCGACGGTTCGAATCCGGGCGGGGCACGCACCTCTGGATTTTTAAAAAAATCTATGTGCGGATTTATATCACTAGCTATGTGTAGCCATGATCCGATTTGTCTGGTTCCCCTTTCTAAGGGTTACGGAAGGTCAGATGGCAGTCGCTTCAATGTTATAATCAGACTCGCCAATTCCAGGATCATGGTCAAAGCGTACCCCGATAGAAAGGGGACAAAAGCGCTAAAGGGAAAAAAAATTAAGTTAAGTAAGTAACGCCCCACTACGCAATACCTGTTCTGGGGCTGTTACTCTTACACAATAGGGTATATAAATTATATGTACCTATACATATAGAGGATACATAATATATAAGGTGCACAAATATTACATTCAAGTAGTTAAAAAAAAAAGATTACACAAGGTTAAGAAGTAAAGTTTTAATTAAATTAAAATAATGAAATATAGGAAATAAAAGTAAAAGTAAATAAGTCAGATATTGGGTGGACAATCCCCTCAGTATAGAGCCTGCCCGAAGTAATCAGTCATTTTTTGTAAGAATTGTAAAGGAATTGTGATGTGGTGTTTTCTTTATGTTATTGTTTAGTTTATTAAATATACGTGGGACAGTAAATTTATACTATCTTTGTCCAAAAGAGGTCTTCATAATTGGCATAGTATAGTTAATGTTATTTGCATATTATTGTTTACTATACTGTTTAATATATTGTTTACTATATTGTACACTCCAACCTAAGGCGATTCTAGTCTTTTGTGGTAGGTATGCAACGAGACTACCCCCACCAAGTTCAGTCAAGAAACGTAAATATTTCTCATCACGTCCACTATTCATTAGTCACGTGACCGAGGAGGGCCTATTACGGCTGCAAACAAATTTGTTTGAAATTTATTATGGATTAAATTATTTAGGAACACCCACCAGTATGGTGCAGGATGCTGAAAGGAAAACAAATAGACGCTGGATACATATTATACAGGACCGTATACACTATAGGTACAAATGCTGCAGTTGCGCCGGGCGAAAATATATTGAGGGCGACAAATATAAAAAAAGTATCTAAATGAAGACAAAACGAAAAAAAGCTAATGAGTAATACCTATCTTTTTTTTTTTTTTTTACGGCGCTGGCCGATTTACTAATGATAATAATAACAATTAAGCACTACAAATAATAACACTCAATTATTATTACTACCATTATACACTTCCTCAAAAGAATTAGCAGATCAATGCGTAAATTGTAAATTATTTAAAAGAGCAAAATAAAATGCAACAAACGCATCATCAAGCTTTCAATTGGGAATAGTTCACCCATCCAGATACTTAACATATCAAAGGATTAGGCTCTGAGGAGGTCTCTATACTACCTAACAACCCTACTGATTCCCGAATATTAACGTTTAAAAAATCTTTAACGATTCTACATGTATTCATTATTACCGTTTTTTGCATTTTTATTATTAAGTTTTTTGATAAATCTATAATTTCTAAATTACGGATTAACGATTTTGGAATAATGCCAGTGGCTGAAATAATGAACGGTAATATTATTATTTTACGAGAATGCCAAAGTCTTTTAATCTCGTTACCTAAAGCGGTGTATTTTCTAATTTTTTCATCAAAAGTTTTTATAATATTACTAGAATTTGGAATAGCCACGTCGCAAATATATGTTATTTTTTTAATTTTATCATGTATTATTAAATCGGGTCTGTTATGTTGAATTGACCGGTCAGTTAATATTGTTTTATCGTAATAAAGCGAAATATTATTATTTTCTAAAAATGAAATCGGATCATATTCATAATATGGTTTTATGTTTATAGTGTCAATTAATTTATATTTAATAGCTAAATTTTTTTTTTTATTATTATTGCTACCTGATTATGTCTAAATGTATATTCTGATTGCGCGAGAAAAGGACAGCCCGATATTATATGCTCGATTGTTTCCGGAAAAGCCAAACATTTCCTACAACTATCATCTACTACATTTATGTCTTTTATTATATATTTTTGATAATTTTTAGTTTTTATTACTCTATCCTGAATCGCTATTATAAAACCTTCTAAATCCGCGTCCAAATCACCAATACTCAACCATTTGTTTGACCAAATTTTGTCAACATAAGGTTGGTTGAGAAATTTTGGATGTATAGAATGAATTATTTTATTTAGCCACGAATTTAGAAGGTCATCATTTATATTTGTAATATTGTTATTGGCATTCTCGTCATTTAAATTTAATGTTGTTAAATTTTTTTAAATTTTAGTTTGAATTCAATAACTACTATTTTTATTATTTATTTTATATTTTTTTTTCTTAAAAAAAAAATATGTCTTCGTAATGTGTGTTATAGGTGAATTAAATCGGTCGTGGCAGAATTCGAACTCGCGATCACTGGATTACTAACCCAGTGCGCTAACCGCTCTGACACCATCCATATATTTGAATTTTTTTTTAATTTACTTTAATTTTATTTTATCTTTTTATTTTTTGACTTTCCATACAATATTATTTAATTATTTATATATTGAAGGGACAAATAATGCAGTCTTATAAAATAAACAGAAAAAATACACTATGAAATGAAAAAAGACAGACCAATTACTTTTGTCCACAATTGATGTACATTAAATTATCATAGAAGTATTTACCTACAATGCGACAAAAAATAAATTTTAATATACTTAAAATTAATACATATTCATATATATCATATTTTAAGAATAAAAAATAAATCAATTATTATCTAATCTTTTAATCATCCATAGATGATTGTGTTTTTTTATTGTTTTGACTATCGAACGACTAACGGATAGGTACTCTGTTAAATAGTTATACTTACCAGAAAACAATCACATTCTACATATTATATAGGTTAGATTTGCATTTTTCTTTTAATCCAAACTCAAAACACAATGTGATACTGTGTCTTCAACGGAAATCGAATCCGAGACCTCTTTCTCAGGTGTCAAATTCGTGACTGAATCATAGTTGAGTAAGTTTTATTAATTTTTCCCCCGTTGGGAATCAAACCCAAGATGCTAACAGGTTGACACGGCCCTGCACATATATACATACATATTTATCTAAATACGTACAAACACATACAAACACACAAGTACATCCCGTTGAAGCAGAAATTTATAAAAGAGGCAGTAATCTCGTAACCAATGTTCCTGTTTCTCGAGTTTATTGTGAATACGTGACGAAAATACGGGATGGCCAACGTTCTGAAATATTTCAATTGTACCTACACACACACACATTCACATTGCTAGGCGGGCCGATCTGTGCTAGGAGGGCCGATTACGGTATAATCACGAGTTACCGTGAGCATTCGGTATAATCGGGACTGAGATTATTATTATAACGCGGCGGCAAAAGCGCTTTGCGGCGGCGGCGGCAAGGAATACACCCCATTCTAGAAGGTGTTATGAATCCAATTATATTATTACCCACTTAATGTCAATACGGGAGACTTCGGATCGAGATTACGGAAAAAATCGAAATTCATTTGCAAAATTTTCGAACTGAGACAAAAAACATGCATAAGTTTGGCTGTATAGTTGGTAAAAATATATTTCAAAATCATGAAAGTATTTGAAAGTCTGAGTAATTACTTAAGGTGACGGGAAAGGCTCCAAGGTACTTTTTGGATGCTCATTACGCCGTACTCTTAAAAGTTTTGTCTTCAACAAAAATATATAATTATTCTCTCATTATTTGTCTATACATTGGCCCGGTATACTTTCTTTCATTTTGTGTACTTTTTTCGTAATATTTTTTTTAATAATACCCGTTTTCTCAGATTTTATATCCATAACTCAAAACTTATAAGATTTTATTTAACATTAATGTTTTTTTATAAATAATAGGTATTTTATAAATCTAAACATTGGCTCGATAAGTTTTCACAAAGAGTAATTTAATGCTTTGAAATTTAATGCTTCATTAAACATTAAATAGTACATACTGCATTGAATATTTAACATAGCTCTGGTTGGTTGGAAGAAATTTCCGTCTGACAATGAGCCCGCCAGTGTACAAATTATATATACGCTAAATGTGTTCATAGCCTCGTGGGGTATGAGGAAATGCCGAGGGTCACCCCCACCACCTACCCCATCCCAAGATCGGCAACAAAAGAAATTACATGTATTATTAATAGTACCGACAAACACGTGGAACCCGATTAAGTACGAGAATTCATTTGGGGGCTGGCGCCGTGTGAATGGTCTTAAAATATTTTTACTAAGCTCAAGTTAACGAGGTGACCGTGCAGAAATTATGTGCCAATGTGTGTATGGGAAACTCATCAACATGGGTGTAATGTGTAGGTACTACACAATACAGGTTTAGACCCACTTATCCGATATTGGAAATACACAACATAACCTGCCTTAGTTTATTCACACAAAACCTTCATTTGAACAATTACTCTTCATTGATCACGTATTATTTTTAAGGTAGGTACACAATAGGATCGGTACTGTACATTTTTATTCTCCAATTCTCTGAAACTACATTGGATGCAAAGTCCAAGATGGGCCTTTGCCTTCTCAAGGAATGGTCTCCATTGCATCTTGTCCAATTCCTTCTCTCTCCAATTTTACACACCGGCTATCTGAAGGTTCCTCTCGACTCCATCCATCCATCGTAATCTAGGCCTTCGCACATTTCTTTTTCCCTTCGGACGTGCTGTGGGTATTCTTTTCGGTGTCTGGTCATCGTACTTGCGATGCACCAATTTTTATTGTTTGGTTCCTTGAATAAGCTCTCTAGTTCATGATTATACCTGATTCTCCACATGCCTTGATCGCAGAGGAGACTGAAGTTTTTTCTCAAAACTTTTCTCTCGAAAAACAGTAACGCGTCCATCTTCTTTTTAGCATGAACCCAACACTCAGAGCCGTCTATTAATTTGTATAGGTCGAAAAAGAGTTTTGTAGACGAGTGTTTTAGTATTTCTTCCCAGTACACGTGATCTAAAGTGCCTCTGTAGTCCAAAGTAACACATGTTAGCCGTGGCAAGTCTTTTCTTGATCTCAACACTAGTTTCATTACCACTCGTTACGACCAAACGCAAGTATGTAAATGAATGTCTCCATATACTCGATATTGTGGGTACTTGCACTTTCCGATGTTCCTGGGGTATGGTGTGGAAGGGCACTTTTAGTTGCCAGCATATATTTCGTTTAAGAAGCGTTTATCTCCAGTCCTATATTTGCTGCTTCTTCTTGGTCAGCGAAACCAGCCTTCATGTCACGGAGTTTTCTGTCCATAATGTCTATATCATCTGTGTATGCTTATATTTGACATCTTTTTTTCTGATGATCGTTCCGGATGTTTCTATTCTGGCTTCCTTTATAGTCTTTTAATCGCTATATTAAATAGTCTATAAAACTATATAGAGTAATGATTTTGTTATATGTAAGAAGATATTTCAATTCAGACATTTATTCATAACATAGTGGTACATACCACGATGTGGGGTAACCAACGATAGGTATGCGAGTGGTTACCAATTCGTTTTACCTAAAAGGGCAACATTCAGTATGAGTGGTGAACCTCATTGATGAACTATGTGAGATGATATTTCACCTCTTATAATTTCGATTACCCGGTTCTTACGGAATACCCTAAAGCGATGATAATAGAAACAAGTGAAAGCACTATTCAAAGCCGGTGTCTCACAGATAATTTTTAGATTGTTCGATTAATTAATAAAAAATATCAATTTCTATATGATATATAATGCTAATAAAAAAATGCAATGCAATTCAATATAATGCCACATAAACGTCATAAAATATTCAAATAAATAATTATAAATAAACCTTATTACAAAAATAAATTCATCATTAACAAATTATTTAATTTTAAATTAGTAGTGGATGTAAACTGAAGAAGGGAACGAACGTTCCCGAAACATGTAGTGATTTAGTAAAATTAAACAATTGGAAACATATAAAGTATAGTGGTTTGTGTTTAGTTTAAATTATTTATTAAATCACAAAGTTGAAGCCTCCACGTTTGATTATTTATCATCATCATTGTTTATAAAACATTATTTATAAATTTTGTATGTAAATTTAACAAATAAATAAATAAATATTTCAAATGAAATTTTTAATCGTACGTATTCATTTCATGATGTATTTCAATTGGTGATTTAAAAAAAAACATTTATTTGTTTGAACACATTCAACTGCAAAAGTTTTTGGTGTCTATACGAGTATTTAATGCCTGTATTTAATAATAAAAATAGCTTTCGTACCTAGGAATGTCATCATCAGGCGTGGCAAGTTCGTGAAGAGCAGAACATGATGTAGCTTGTGATCTTTCTGGAAAGCAATAAGTACAAATAATAAGAACGTTAGTTAAGAAATTAATGATTACTTTTAACAAATACAACATCATATTAATATGATTATTCAATTTAACATAAATGATTTGCATTTTGTCATAACTATGAGAGATTTTTTTACTCAATGAAAGAAACAGTGCCTACTCAATTCAGAAATTTCTTTTTGATCCTAATGGAGATATAATCTACAATATAATTTTAAAATTTCCATCATTCACCATTGTTTAAAAAAATATTGATGATACCAAAGAAAAAAAAATAAGCCACACCTTTGTAAATTAATGCAAATCTGTATCGCATTAGTCTTGATAATGTAGGACATCCTCGTACGACGATATACCCCATAATGCAAATCTGTACCGCATTAGTCTTGATAATGTAGGACATCCTCGTACGACGATATACCCCATAATGCAAATCTGTACCGCATTAGTCTTGATAATGTAGGACATCCTCGTACGACGATATACCCCATAATGCAAATCTGTACCGCATTAGTCTTGATAATGTAGGACATCCTCGTACGACGATATACCCCATAATGCAAATCTGTACCGCATTAGTCTTGATAATGTAGGACATCCTCGTACGACGATATACCCCATAATGCAAATCTGTACCGCATTAGTCTTGATAATGTAGGACATCCTCGTACGACGGTATACCCCATAATGCAAATCAGTACCGCATTAGTCTTGATAATGTAGGACATCCTCGTACGACGATATACCCCATAATGCAAATCTGTACCGCATTAGTCTTGATAATGTAGGACATCCTTGTACGACGATATACCCCATAATGCAAATCTGTACCGCATTAGTCTTGATAATGTAGGACATCCTCGTACGACGATATACCCCATAATGAAAATCTGTACCGCATTAGTCTTGATAATGTAGGACATCCTCGTACAACGATATACCCCATAATGCAAATATGTAACGCATTAGTCTTGATAATGTAGGACATCCTCGTACGACGATATACCCCATAATGCAAATCTGTACCGCATTAGTCTTGATAATGTAGGACATCCTCGTACGACGATATACCCCATAATGCAAATCTGTACCGCATTAGTCTTGATAATGTAGGACATCCTCGTACGACGATATACCCCATAATGCAAATCTGTACCGCATTAGTCTTGATAATGTAGGACATCCTCGTACGACGATATACCCCATAATGCAAATCTGTACCGCATTAGTCTTGATAATGTAAGACATCGTCGTAGGATGAAAATAAATAAAATAAAAAGAATATAAACGTGTTTTTATTGTATTGTCTCAATTATATTATTTTCTTCGTAGTTTTTTTATTGCGTCATAAATAATGATCATTTAATATATAAACATGTCACATGTTTCTTTTTTCTTATTTTATTCAGGTGACAAGACGTGAGGCACTTAATATACCTACCTACAGGAATGCGTAAATTATTATTTTTCTCTAAGGCTTTTCACCCAAAAAGGATGTGGCAGCCGTTACTAATCAGAAACATTAGATTACACAGATTTAGTCACAAAAAAACTAAACTAAAATAATAGTCATATTCTTTGCAATATCTTTAAATGTTAAACCATGAATCTAAGGAGAGTTCAGCCCAAGAAGGTAAACTGTGGAAATGGGGTTAATTATTCAAATTATAAATAATATACAGTTTTCTAACACGTCATATACATATACTTCCCACACCAATCGAACCTGATTATTCCATACCAATCGTCTAACGATTCTATGAGAAGTGCATTTTATTTATTTATTGAAGTGCATTTTATAAAAATTACGTCCTAGTGCATTTTATAAAAATTAATTAAGAAGATCATTTTATAAAAATTACGTCCAATTGATAACCTTCTTTTTTTGGAGTCAGTTAAAAATAAGCTTAGCAGCATCAAAGTTTAATCCAATTATGTACATATAGCATACATTTCTCTAACACGTCATCATGAGATTCTACCCTTCCAACGTCACCTGAATTTGACCATTCCACACTGATCATCTAACGATTCTCTAAGAATTACATTATCAAAAATAAGCTTAGCAGCGTAAGAATTGAGCATATATAAAAGGAAGTTATCAATATTTTTTTATTTTTGTAGTGTTGTTAACACTTATATTTGATTATTCGAAATTTTGGCAAAATGTAACAAATCATGTTAGCTTCGCGTAAAATAAGATAACTTACTATACCTACTAATAACCTCAGAGGTTTAAATCTTGATGAAAATCCATACCAAATTATCAAAATAATTTAAGTTTTTAAGTCAGCGAGTACGACTTATTTAACAGACTTACACAAGAAAATAAATCAAAAAGGGTGTTCGCAAGATAGGAAATAGTTTCTTTCACAGCACAAACATTATTCTGTGTTTGTGCACGCTGTTGTTTGGTAGGTCTAGTATTCTTTTTCACCGCTTTCTAGCAACACAAAAGCAACTGAAGGGAAATCAAATCTTGCACACTTCTTATTGACTGGATTTTTATTACACTCTAAAAATTTTGGAGAATGACAGTTACATACTATCACGTATAAATTAAACTAATGGATCTTAAAACTGAATTGTTATAATATTACCTAAAAAAAAACAAGTACAACAAGTTGTTTTATTGATGATTTTTTTTTGGAAATTCAGAAGAACGTTATCCAAATGATCTCAGCATGAGATGCAATTTTGATAGCGTATTATTTTTTCATAGTTTTTTGTATTTAGTGAGGAGCTCAGTCACACCTTGAAGCATACCATCAAGCATACCTTAGAATTTCGTCAAAAATATTTTCTCATATGCTTATAATCAAAAATTGAAAATAAATAAATATTGAGACGAAATCGGTCGAATGGAGCTGGGCTGGGCATATTGCCAGATGCCATAATTCACGATGGACCAAAAAGATCGTAAATAACATATTGATAAATGTGCCGAATGGAGATGGATGCTGTCCTAGGCTGGAAACTGAGAAGGATCAACTGGAAGGCATATATCCAACGATGAAGTTAACAGGCTTAAGAAGTAGAAAAATAGAGAATATATTAGCCAAATAAAGTAATATTTTTACTATACATAGATCGATGTGACACTGTTTCTTCAGCGTATTAAAATGGGAACAATTTAAGGCTGGAGTTAACTTACGTCTTCCTACTGCTGAATCTGAAGGTATTGTTCTGGAAGTAGGTACAACAAGAAGTTCCACAGTGTCGCCAGCGGCTTTGAGGGCAGCTACTGCCTCCGCGTGGGTCACTCCAACTAAACTCCGATCTCCAATCTGATAACAAAAAATATATATATTAGTAATTCAAAGTGTATTACATTAAGGTTTTCAACTGTTTAATGATCGGCCAGAATGTGTGAAGGAAGCATCTGGTCTTGCCGCTTTTCGTCGCCTGGGTGTTGAATACAAAAATAAAAGTTTTTTTTAAGATATTGTGTGCTTCCTTTGTATTTTTGTATAAATTGGAATATTTTCTTGTTTTTTGCTGTTTTTATATAATTCATACAGTGAAAATTTGTTATTTTTTCAGCATGTTAATATTCATTTTGCTAACACTAGACGTAAGAATATCTTCTTCTTCTTCGTTTAGTAGACCTAGTTGGTCTGTTCTTCAGAAACTATGCCTCCTGGGATGACGAAGTCCAGCTATCCTTCCATCTCTTGGGTGGTCTTCCAAGTAGGCGGCGGCCAGAAGGAATTTCATTCGCCGCTATATACGCAAGTCTATCACTGTCCATTCTGGCTACGTGGTTCCTCCAATGCCTTCTTCTAGATCTACTCCACCGAACGATGTCCCTCTATTCCACATGTTTTCCTTATTTGAACATTGCGAACAATGCGATTGATGTAAGAATATGCATTTATTTTTTTCATCTAAATAAAATATACATATATACTTGCATACAATAAATTGATACACGTACCTACGTAATATGCACTTAAATTTACAGAACTACTTTACATGATTAAAATCAGGTTTGAATTTTTGATGAATCCCATTTGAAATAAGTATCGTTTTCAAAATTGATTCAAATTATATGGTACGCAGTTATTTAGGGAACCTTTATACTTAATACGATTATTACAGCAAAAGTAAACAATTCCCGTTTTCTTATCTTTTCCAATTTACTTTGTGTATTCTTGGCACGTAGATACACTGTCGCTAGTATTTATTTGATTGCTAAATGTAGAAAACTTGAACACGTAGTATACCTGCTATTACTTATTAAGACTCCTTCCAAGTATTAACTCCGCAGACAAAAATGAAATGAAATTAATAAGGAGGTACGAAAAACCTCCCGCTTTAAAATGTGAAAAAATAGATAATTTACTTTTAATTCTTCGCGACTTCATTGGTGCGATAAAATGTAAAAATTAATTATGATATTTTAAAAGTGTTATATAGTTTATTTAGGAAATTATTTCTTTCTCTCTCTCTTTCTTGAAACTCCAACGAGGCTGCTTGTGTTTTCAAAGATAGCCATTTTTACAAAAATATAATTCCAAAACATTTCGTTAAAGTGTTTCTCACCAGAATGAACAGCACATAATTGTCTCCGTAAAATTAAATACGCCAAGAACATGGCAAAGCTTATTATTCACGGGAGGAAAGTTTTATATATCTGCGTATTATAATTTTAACTGCTTATTAACAGTTCTACATTCTTTACCTTCTTTTGGTTATTTTCGGTTATTTCCGATCAAACTTTTACTATACAGCAGTCTTACTATATTCCCATATTTGCGTTAAAGCAAGTATCAACTAATTTCTTTGGCGTGTTTCTAACAATATGAATAACTCAATATGCGTGTTTCTAACAATATGATATATTTCAGTTTAGCATTACAGCAGCGAGATGTATTTTTAGTATTTTTTTTAATACTTTGTAATTTATTTTCTAACATTAACCAAAATTAATATATTTAAATTTATGTATGATCTTTTCTATGATTAACTGTATTTTTTCTCTTATTTACTATAAAATTCATCTCGGTTTTAGGGTGAAACTTTATCTGTAACAGAAACATATTAAATCATGATGTTATATTTTTTTATCTTGCAACCGACGCGACGGTATGGCCTTTCAGCGGAGACTTCTTATTGGTTGTTAAATTATTATGTATATTAAATGTAACACTGATGTAGGTATAGCTGTAGTAAGTCTTCAAAAAATATATATAAATTAAAAAAAATCCTGTGTTGGTACGAAATTTAGTTGATGATTATCGACATATTGGTTTCTCAATTATATTAATAATAAATATCATATTAATTTCTTGATGATGATGATGAGATAAGATATTGATTAAGAATATATTGATGTCTTAATAATGATATAATTTCAATGATTAACAAAAAATTAAAGTCTTGACAATGATATGATTTCAATAATTTACAAAATATTTATGTCTTAATAATAATACGATTGCAATGATAAACAACATATTCATGTCTTTATAATGATATTAGTTTAATAATTAACAACATATTCATGTATAAATAATGATATTAATTTAATGATTAACAACATATTCATGTCTTAATAATGATATTAATTTAATAATTAACAACATATTCGTGTCTTAATAGTGATATTAATTTAATGATTAAAAACATATTCAAGTCTGAAAAATGATATGATTATATTGATTAGCAAATTTTCTTTCACATTCTGATCATTCCCTTTATTATGCTATAGAAAAACATCTAAAATAATATTTTAGTGCGCATTTTCTGATTAAGAATATATTGATGACTTAATAATGATATAATTTCAATGATTAACAACAAATTAAAGTCTTGACAATGATATGATTTCAATAATTAACAAAATATTGATGTCTTAATAATAATACGATTGCAATGATAAACAACATATTCATGTCTTAATAATGGTATTAATTTAATAATTAACAACATATTCATGTCTTAATAATGATATTAATATAATAATTAACAACATATACATGTCTTAATAATGATATTAATTTAATGATAAACAACATATTCATGTCTTAATAATGATATTAATTTAATAATTAACAACATATTCATGTCTTAATAATGATATTAATTTAATGATTAAAAACATATTCAAGTCTGAAAAATGATATATGATTATATATTGATTAGCAAATTTTCTTTCACATTCTGATCATTCCCTTTATTATGTTATAGAAAAAACATCTACGTAAAATAATATTTTAGTGCCCTTTTTTTGTACACTCACTGAAGATTTGACAGCTGTCAAATTCGCTATAGGTCGTGCGTAGGCATATTCTCGAAATTCCTTTATGTTAGTTATTTATATCCAAAACCTTTTAGCATTTTCGTTATTTTATAAAACTAGATATTCCTGAAGAGGTATTTATTAAGAATCTGTACATTATTTTACATATTGTATATTTCAAACGAAAATGTAAACAAATCATTTGTACGCAAATGAAGTACCTACACCTGTCTAATAACTCTTAATTGACACTATCCTCTCTCACATACCACAACGTCATTTTAAATTGTATAATGTTACGTGTTTATCTTTTTGTTTGTTTTTGTTATAAATTTAATGTACCTACCATTACACTGGTTATGGCCTTACGTTGCTTTGGTTGGCTAGAAGAAATTGTGTTATGGCAATAAACCAGCCAATGGACACATGTACACGAAGTAAAAAAATAAGGTATATGAACAACCAACTACTTCTATATACCTACTTTAAATATATTTTTTAAAACATTGTTTTTTAATAGTTACTTCATCTCTGTACATGCGACCGATCTGTTTATATATTCGGTGTAAGAAAAAAAAAACTCCACACTATCATATCTTGACATCCTACATGTTTTTTTATACAAAAAACAAAATATCTTAAAATATTGTATAATTTGGATTAAAAGGTTTATAGTTTGGAAAGTATTCTTCAAATATACATACTATCGCCATCGACAATTGGATCTCATGTGTTACATAAAACTAAGTTTACTTATTTTTGCTCACTTCATATATAGGTACTTATATATTTTTGTTATTGTTTTACTGTGTAGTTTATCTTTATTTTCCAAGAAAGTATATGATTGTTTTAATTTTTCTATGATTTTGTATTTCAACGAGTGTATGTCTAAATAATGAATATATTTATGTATATAAAAGGCAGTTGATGCCGTAAATAAATAAATAATACAAAAATAATATATTAAAAGCAAGGTTTTAGTTAAGAAGCCACTAATTGGTCAAAAGATACACAAAAAAGCAATAAATCAAGAAAATTAGGTATGTAGTAAGTAAACCAAAAAACTAATTTTCTTTAAGGGGGCATATAAACCTAAACACCCCAGTATCTAATAATTTTAATCACATATAAACATATTTTTAACGCACGTGATAGTTACCCTTACTAACACGAAACTTCATAGTGCATTAGGCGGTTTTAATATATCATGTATCTGTCACTAGATTTGGCGTTATATGACGTCTTAATAGGTTTAATAAATGAATCGCAAGACCTTGACGGCCAACCAACCAGAGATTTTCTGGAGATTATTCGTTCACTCATTGTACAGCAAAACTACGTCACAATCAAGTTATGTGAAAAATTGGATAATAATATATATGTATGTGGGATGTTTTATGTATAATTTCACTTTGCTTAATCATTTATATTCATTGTTCATTCTTATATTGGAACAGGTTCGTTCTTGTTAAAGCGAACATAATAATAAAGTAAATCAATATTACTCTTTAATTAAAAAATGCAGGAGATTAAAATTGTTACAATAAAGATACGCAGTGCAAAATAACGTTAAAACGGGGACAAGTTTTCTTGGCTTGACCCAATAAAAATGATACCAAGCGCAGTGTCTTAGAGCTCACACAAGGAAAAAGATGGTGGCGATAAATCACGTTTCTTCTCCGGTTTCCTTCTATTTTAATAACCTCCTTGAATACATTGTTTGGGGCAGAGTTTCTCCCTTTTATCAGCATCACATTACGAGTTTAATTTATTTATTATTTCCGTGACCCACGGCAGTTCTTTGACCTGTCGCCGCAATGCGCAGTGTTCACAGGTAAAGAAATAAAACAAAAAGTAGAAAAAATCTGACAATGAGAGGATATATCTAGAGATTGCGGGGAGGTCCAGGATGGTAAACATATTCTTGTCTGTTGTAACATAGAACAGAGACGTTTTAAAGAATACTTAGTTGTAATAGCAAATGACTTATTGAACTGTCGATTCGTTCAAGAGAATCTATTTCTTTTAATGAATCGACAGTTCTGAGTCTCGTGTGAGAGAATTATATTCAGTAGTAGACTTTTTGCATGGTTTATCCAACTTTGAAGTCAAAAAACACCAACTTACAGCAACTCGCAGCGTTATATGGATGAACGTAGAATTTTTAGTCGGACATTAAGTGTGTCTGTCTTCCGTTATAAATTTTGATCCGCTTAATGCACAAATCCTAACATCTTAGGAAATAAAGAAAATTCAAGACCTACAAAACTATTTAATAAAATTTAGAATTTTTGGGTCATGGACATTTGAATTTTCACTTATTTTTAATATCTCATAAATCAGAAAACCTAGAACGCTGATAATTTGTACAAATATAGACAAAAACAATATATAAAACTTGTTTGCTTGAAATAGTTCCAGGGTTTCTCACACTTTTTTTATTAAGAAAAACTTTTTACCATGAGAAAATTTATGTGTTTATTAGTTTATTTTTCCAATTTTTTAAATATCGACGAACTATGAAACACCTCCTAATATATCCTGTTATATTGAAAATTAAATTCATTATAACAGAACATCTTATTATTTTTGAATTTTTTTACAAAAAAAATATTGGGGACGGCATCGTTTCATATAATTTGTATGGCAATATGCAAAATATCTATGGGAACTCTCAATAGTTTGACAATAAATCTCCATATATACATATGTTTATACCATCAAGCTGTTTGCATATTCGGGGTCGGAAAAAGGACTGACTTCCACACTATCCTATTTAGATATACATGTTTTGTATAGAAAACAAAAAAACTTAAAATATTCAATAATTTGGATTTAAGGTTTATAGTCTGGTATGTATTTTCAACTATACATACTATCGCTATCAACAGTTGGATCTCATGTGTTACATGCAACTAGTCAATAAATATATTGTTGCTGCCAGATATGTAAGGTGCTAGTTTATTTGAGTCTTGTTACCCATTAGTACCTATTTAACTCTTTTTATAACCCATCAGTATTTAACACTTTTTGTTTCTCATTAGTATAAAACTATTTTTGTTGCTTATCATTAATAATAATAATAAAAACACTTCCTTGCACCCTGCGCAAGTGGTGATTTTTTTTATTGCCATATGGGAATTTCTTCAACCATCCAGTGTTTTCAGCCCAGATAAGCAATATTAGCGTGAGAAATCAATTGAAATAATTCTAGTTCTAATTGATATCCATCAGTATTAAGCTGAGCATTGTAACCCATCAGTTTAAAAGATTTTTTGTTACCCATCAGTTTCAAAGTTTTTTTTCTACCCATCAGTATTTAGCTCTTATTGTATTATCTTATTGAACATTTACCCGTCAGTAAAAAACTGTTTTTGCATCAAATTTTTGCTGTTTTTTAACCGTACATGACATTTATATCGTATCATTATTTTATACTGGCTGTAAAAACTTTTCATTGAAAACGTAAAAAAAAAAAAAAATTATGTTTATGAACAGTACATTAGTAAGATCAATAATGATTTATGACATTTTAACGTGTGCTTTAATAGGTAATATCGACAACTTGAAAACAATATCTATGAACGTTATGGAAAAACATCATCCATCACGCTATAAATGAAAGGAAAGGTTATATTGAGTCGTGTAAACGGTTTGACACTTATGTTTGACAAGTCGATGGATCACTTATGGGAGCTTTTAGATACATGTATAAAACCTGTGAAACATAAATTTTTACTAGATAGTGATTTTATTTTGTAGTCAATATTTATTTTATGGAAGTACAAAAGGAACCAAAAAATCATTTTTTTAATCATTAGTGTCTATCTAAAACATGATATTTTGTTTAATTTTAACTGACTGCGGCAGCGTTTATATTGTAGAATTCACTATACAGGGATAATCAACCTATAATCTTGGATTTTCAACAAAAGTAGAATGAACATTGAAAATATATTTTTTAAAATTATGAAATGATATAAAACCTTGATTTTATAAATGTATATTATAATTTTAATCATAATTTGTATGTTTGATATTGTGATATGTTATAATTATGTGTTAGACATAATGGGATACATTAGTATGGACTGTGACCGACACAAGCACTGCTTTGTGGAATATTTTTTAACCACTCGATGTTGGTACCTACTGATAGATTGTATTCATTTTGTCAGTACCAACATATTCTAAATTGTCTATTTTTCATAACTTAAGTTGTACTATGTTTCACTATGGTATTGTTGTAATTTTTGTATGTTATTGTGGATTTTGAATAAATAAAAAAAAATAAAAATAAATCAATTCCTATTAGGTACGCAAACATTGTTTTGTTTCTCCTGCCTGAGTCAATGATATTTTTCAACAAACGGAAACCAGCCCAAGCCATGTAGTAAGCCCAGCCCTGTATTAGCTTCCTGATTCCCAATTTTCCCAAAAAGTATAGTTTATCAATTTTAACAGGAAAAAGAAGAGTATTATTTATTTTAATTATAGAATATATTGTTTGAATCTTGGAAAGATTGATCATATCGAGGACCTGGGGGTTGGGTTTTAGTAGTAGTCCTTCTTTCAACAAACATATTGAAGAGATAGTGGAAAAAGCGATGAGAACCCTTGGCTCTCTATTGCATCTGGGAACAGACCATCATAGTTTGCAGTATTTTAGAATTCTTTATGTACTTAATATAAACAAATATAATGCACACTGGTAGGCTTATTGCCATTAGGCAATTTCTTCCAACCAATCCGTTTTCAGAGTATGACAACATTGTATATGTACATTGTACAAAAACAAAATAATGAAAGCGAAAATAATACAATACACTAAGATAATTATTAAAAATAAAATAAAAAAAACAGCAAAAAGGATTGAGTTAAATATTCCTAAAAGGGATTGATATTAGCGTGAGAAATGAATTTACACAAATTTAAATATAGTTTACATAAAAAAATACGTTTAGATTTTTCAACTGAATGTTATCAGAAAATTATACAATACTTACATAAATAGCAAAGAACATTCTCGAATATTTCTTTATTCTTCGGTATCGTTTGATAAAAACTGAGTGCTCAATAAACTGGGTGAAATATCCTTGAATTTGTAAAGATTAAATACCAAATCTCGGACATAAAAATAAGGAATTGTAGGTACTTTTGCACCTCAAATATTGGTACGGGAAAATCTTTATTTTCATCTTAATGTAACGATTCCAAACGGAGATAGGGGAATACCATTACTGTTACCCTGGATCTTGGCCTATTGCCTACAAAAGGATATAAATATATTAATTTTGATCGGAGACATTCCCCAGGGAGAGAATCTAGACAATG
The DNA here is from genome assembly GCA_963576475.1 of Molanna angustata. Taxonomy (NCBI): domain Eukaryota; kingdom Metazoa; phylum Arthropoda; class Insecta; order Trichoptera; family Molannidae; genus Molanna; species Molanna angustata. The sequence continues at coordinate 22,435,645 of OY754973.1, forward strand.
TTTTCAAAACGTTTTAATTTGATTCCATCTTTTGATGTTTTAGATAAAAGCAACTGGTGTCACAAGACACTAGATATTTGATATTATCCTCAAAGGATATTTTAACTCTTAAACATAAATAATGACAGCACTCTATGCTAGTAGATATTCTCATAAAATCAAAGAAAATTGATTTGAAGTCATCCGCTTTGAAACAAAAGTGAGGGAAAATAAAAAGTATTAATCTGAATAAAAATTACAATATGCTGTTGTAATAAAAAATGACACAAAAACAATTAATCTGCAAACACGTTTGGATTGCAAACAACAATAAAATTGAGTATTTTTTATACATACATATATTCTATCACGCCATGAACCTCACAATACTTAAATAACAAAGAACACCTTTGATTTGCTGGCATTCATTCTTAGTCCATTTTCTATGCATCCTTCATATATATAGTAGACTTACAATATTCTGCAAGTATGGTATATAGCATATAATATGTTTATTAAAAAAAACAAATAACATCGATAACTATTTTGTCATACGAGTGCAATCAAGACTATCTACATGCAATTAATACGTATATAGGATTGTAATCACGGTAAATTATTTTTGCTTTAAAAATCTTGATCATATATACGAGTAAGGCAAATGGCGATTGATAAAAGTGTTATCTTTTCAATCTGTAATTTATTTCTCCCAAATCAATTATATTATAAATACTATTTCATGTAAAAATGAGCCGATTTGTTAGTGAAAGGTTCAATTTCGTCAAAATATGCTCACGCCCCAAAAAAATATATTTGTAATTCATTTTAGTGTTTTCACTAAATTTAATTTCTTGATCGAAAGTTCTTGATGGAATTCCATTAAAATTGAGTAGATCTACTTTAATTCGATTAAAGTAGATATAATGACAATTAATGTCAATTGAAAATAAAAATACGTTTTCGTTGCTCTATATGTCGAGAAACGACATTTTACGTTTTTATTTCCACAATCTAATCTTTACAATCTTAATGTCAAAATATTATATCAAACAAAAGATAGGTATTTAAATATGGAATGATGAAATGTTGAAAAATGAATTATGAATTATATGTTAAGGTACCTAATATAAAAAAATATCAAAATACAATAAGTAAACTTTACATAGATATACTTGAAAATGTGCTTAGCACGAAACCGGTTGTAGGTTGTAGTCTAAATAAATAGTGGAAATAATTTATAAACGCTTTTTATTTTTAGTTTTTATTAAAAATTTTAAGAAAGAAAAATAAAGTGTTATCATTTATTTCAGCGCGATATAAATAATTTTAACACATTCAATAATTAAAAATAAAATAACATTTTTTATGTTTGAATTTGAAAGACAAAGAAGTTTGAGAATATCCGATATAGGTGATCAGATATAAAATTATTCTCAATAGAAGCAGAGATTGTCCCATGATAGTATTTTTATTGTAACCAAATATTTTTGAAGGAGACATTCAGAATTTATTCAAAACTGTAGGTATATGTTCTTAAAAGCACAAAAAACTCTGTGATTGTATTGAATCATTGTTTATTTGTATAATCTGTAATCCTTTAATTCACCATTAAGTATCGATTGTAATTATACTTATATAAACATGAACATTTTGATCCATAGTGCTAAAGACTTTTTTGATATTTATTTCCAAAGTAGTACTAAAATACTGATGGTTGTAGTGCTAAGCATTTCAAAGCAGAGAAAAACTTTTTAGATATAATATTGAGGCTTTTTCTTGTTGATACACCAAAATAATAAAAATAAATAAACTAATGATTAATTTATATAACGATTATTAGATTAATGTAAATTTTCTATACAGTACCTACTAAATAAGTACATAGTTGTGGTTTTTTATAACAATTAAACAATATTAATAAATTAATATTGTTAAATGTAGTAATACTTCATAAACAACAAGTGTAAAAATCTTGCTTACTGTTATAATAATATAAAAGCAATCAACTGAAATTGTAATCTCAAGCAAGAGAGGTATATAAATAAATAAGCAACAATAGGTCAACAGTTGAATCTCCGCCTGTGAAATTTAAAAAAAAACAATATCTTTTTGCGAACGCGATAAATTCGGTATTAAGTGTTTCTTATAAACATTTTTGTATTGTGGAATTTTCCAATATAGGAGTCGGGAGGAATTTCGTCCGGGGTGAATAGTTGTTGTTGTTGAACAAGAGTCAATGTTGAAATGTAATATCGTGTGATGCGGCATCTTAACTGGGGGCATTCTTGTTTACATTATCACACCTCCGAGGATAATTGGAGCAATCAATCAATAACAAATGAAAAGGAGTAAAACAAAACCCGTGGCAGTCGGCGCGGTCTAAATTACCATTCCCTTCCACGCTCATTTCCAACCCTCCAACTGTACCCGGGTCCCTGATCTGGCTGAGAGAGAAAGGCAATTTGAGAGACCGCAGAATGAATTTTGGGCTTCACAGAACAATAAGTCTTAACCTACCAAATGACTATTAATAATAACGAAAATACAAAGATACCTCAAATTTCACGATTTTAATGCGTGATAACTGGTATATTTAAAAAAATTCAATCGCCAATAACACAAGCATTTATGATTAATTTAAGGAATGTATGAGAATTTTCAGTCTTTAAACAAAACGAGTGGGTTGTGGCCAACGCTAAACTCTTCACTAACAAGTCATTCTATAAAGTATTCAAATTTTGTATGGAAAATTTCCAACATTTTCATGAAATGAGTTTGTTAAATTATTTATTATTTAAATATTTTATTATGAAAACTTGATAATTCATCAATGCCATTTTATGAAAATGATGTGCTTTTTTACGAATTTGAAAACAAAAATTTCAAATTTTAAGTTTCCTGAGCTTGGGGTCACTTTGAAATATTTGACAGTTAAAAAAATTGAGAAGCACTATTCATATATCGTTCAAAATCTAATGGGATCTAAGTGAGCATAAGATATACAAATTTGCAAAATTTGAATAGAATCGAATGAGTACTTTAGTCTATAATCGATAAAGTAAAATGAACACGCCGTACATAGCACATAGCACACACACACAGATACATTGTGATGAAACTTTCAGAATACAATCTCAGCATGATACTAGTTGATAATCTGCAAAAAAAAATACCCTTTAAAATTGCGAAACCATAACTCCCCACTATATCACCTTGTGTTAGTGAGGAGTAAAAAAGAAAAGAATCATAAACTCACAGATCTAAAAGGTTAAGGATACGCTTGCGCAAAGTTCATTGAGTTTGGTTATCAATTCTATTTTAGAAGTTAATAAGCGGGTGAGAATCACATTGAGCTTTTAGCGTCAATAATGATGTATGCATTAAAAACTTAGAGTCTTAGATACTGCTTCAAAACAACAAAAAAAATGAAATAACGGAATCTTTACAAGAATCATTACGAATAATTAATTCGCAAGTAATGTCACATAAACCAGCCGATGAAAATACAGCTTTTCAGTTGTTAAATTCTTTAAAAACTTTGAAAAATACATTTTTGCTGTGTATAAGTTGAGGTTTAAACCATTCTGAGATCTAAATACTATGCTGGTTTATATATAATGTACAATGTATGTACATAATGTACATATGTACATATATAACATCTGGATGTCGATATTTTTCTTTTAGAACCTAACTCATTTTCTACTGCCATCAGTTCAAGTAATAATGATTGAATTTCACTGGATGATTGAAGTATCAAGATTGAATAGAGTAAACTATGTGAGCTTGCAGGTACCTATACATTCTCTCTTTCACTTATATAGACACACTCACACACATATACACATACTTACACTCATACTCACACACATACATACACTCATGCACTATCATTCGGATATAAATGTTTTTAATGTGTAGCTTTAAGTATGTAAGCACAGCAGTCAAAATTTATTGTTAATAATGTGGAAATTTGTTATTGGTTTTAGTCTTATACTAATGCATCTATATAAAAAATGTTATTATACTGTAAATTTACCGGAAATAAAATAAAATAAAAAATAAAAATAAATAAAATATATGGTGTGAATAAATATGAAAAGAATAGTGTCGTTGTTTTGAGATGTTTTCTGTCAGTATTTTGAAATGGAGTAGTTGAAGGAAAAACCCTCTTCATAATATCCAAAAGGTTTCGTTTGCTCTTGAGTTGTGAGAAGAAAAAATATTTCTGAAACGTATAGCCTCAAAGATGATCATACGATAAAAAGTGAGAAATCAGACAGTGGCGATAGAATTAGAACAAGTAAAAAAACATGTGGATACCCTTTTCAAAGTTTCGAAATCGACCTAATAACGATGTAAATAACGCCTGAATATTACGTATGCAACATGTAAAGCTGTCACAATTCAAGAAATATTAAATTGTTCAATTTTATCAAAATATCATATGAATCAAGCTGAAAACAATTCTAGTGTGCATTGTTATCAGAAATACACAAATTCAGAGCTCTAACGTGTCAGGGAGTCAGTTAAAAATCGATTGAAAATTTACAGTAATGACAGACGAGCGAAGTTAAGGAAAAGATTGTAAAATGAACTCGAAATTAAAATGTGTTGTCCATTGATTGTAAATTACAAACAAATGAAATCCGATGACGTCAAGCTGTAATTTTTTTTTTATTTATAAAATAAATTAGCCATACGTCAAGACAGCGTTTATTTACCTATAATCGATTGGTTTCAAAAGTATGTCGAACACCAAATTTCTGAAAGGCATAATACATTTTTGTTAGTCACCTAAGTACATGTCTAGACTGGAACTCATTGAAATGTGAGTATTGAATCACTGATTACTTCCAAACAAAACGATATATCATGATTTTGTCAATGTGTCTTTTGGAATCACTGAGTTTGTTCTTATTGTCTCTCTTAAAATATACACTACATGAATATTTTATAAAGGTGCGGCCTTTAAACTTTGATTTTTTTTGCATATCAGCAAATGAATACTAAAGATTGAGCATTTAATGATTGCATCAATGACTTTTGTTTGAGATATGTCAAAACACTTCTAAACGGCTTGAGCGAAAAACTAAAAAAATACCATTATTTTAATTCAAGAAGCCATTTGTTCGTCAACATCTAGAGTGTACAGAACGCATATTACAAATTTGTATATATTAAGGGTTTCGATTGAATATTGCAACACATATACCTACTATGAATAAGAATAAAGTAATAGGATTATAATCAACACTTTAAAACAAAAACACGAAAACACTTTACTACAAACTTAAAAAATAACTTGTACACAAATATTGATTATAACGATTATAAGCTATTAATTTTGTATCTCACAGAATATGTCTGTAAAAAGTAGTGAAATCAACACGCATTGATTGAAAAACGTATCATGTTGAATATTTATGTTCGCAAATGGCAAGGTATTTTTGTTAACTGTTATAATATTCGCTGCGAAGACTGCCGAATATGTCAACCCTAGCGAATAAGGCTTATATTTAGAGGTTCTCTTTAAGACTGAGATGTAATTAAGTGGTTTTATTTAATGAGCTCTCTGTGACATAACAGTTTGTGAAAATAAAAATGTAGTTACTCAAGATGGTCCCTGAGAAAGATAAGAATCCATTTCACTCATTAAATATTTGGGGTATCCTCTCATTTTGATAAAATCTTGCTCTTAAATACAACTTTTTATGCGCAGTGACGATTTAGATTTTGTGAACATTTAATATTCTTGGCTTAGTTAGTTAAGTATCTGACTTTCGAACCAAAGGTCTCGGATTCGATTTTAATTGTATTTTTGGTCTAGATTTCTGAGTAAAGCTTCAGAATGTAGCTACTACTTGTTCAGTGTCTGTTAAATAAATACTGACTTAATTGAATATTTGATAAAAACTAGTTGCATGTAACACATGATATCCAACTGTCGATAGCGATAGTATGTATAGTTGAAGAATAAGTACCACACTATAATCCCATAAATACAAATTATTTAAAAATTTTAAGATATTTGATTTTCTATACAACACATGTACCTATGTATGTATGTCAAGATAGGATAGTATGGAGGTCAGTCCTTTGATCCTACCCAGAATATGAAAACAGCATGATGGTATGAATGTATGTTGGGAGATTAGTATCAAATTATTAAGTCTTCTTAGATATTGTGAGTAGGCTACTTCCATACAAATTGTATGAAGCAATGTCGTCACTAAATTTAATTTTTATAAAAATTGTTAAAAAAAAATTGAGATGTGCTAATACAATGTTCATATTTTTGTACAATATGAACAATGTTTCGGCTTTTTTCGATATTTTTAAAAAGTTTGGAAATATAGGCAGTTAATCTCATAAATTTATCATAAAAAAAATATTTTTCTCAATAAAAAATGTTTGAGAAACCCTGGAATTTAAAAAAATTTTAGATTTTGTATTTGTCTGTATTCATACCAATTTTCAGCTTTCTAGCTTTTATGGTTTCTGAGATATATGGAAAAATAAACCAAAATTTCAAAAGTTGATAACCCCTGACTGAAACAAAAATTCACAATTCTGAGTATAAAAGTTTTGTAAACCTATAACTGTATATATATTCTGAAATTTTGGGCTCTGTAAATTGAGCGAATCAAAAGTTATAAGGGGGGGACGGACACACACACACACACACACACACACACACACACACACACACACCACACACACACACACCACACACACACACACACACACACACACAAACACACACCACACACACACACACACAGACACACAAAACTCACATAAAATGTTCTACTCCGAATTCTGAGTAAATCCATGTATGGGAACATATATGCTGCGAGGCCTCTAGTTCCCACTGCACCATACAAAATTTTCCTTCGTACACGCATCTTGGCTTAACTAGTTGCATGTAACACATGAGATCCAACTGTCGATAGCAATAGTATGTATAGTTGAAGAATAAGAATCAAACTATAAACCCATAAATACAAATTATTGAAAATTTTAACACATATTGGTATGTATGTCAAGATAGGACAGTATGGAGGCCAGTCCTGTTTTCCTACCCGGAATATGAAAACAGCATGATGGTTCTGTATGTATGTTTGGAGATTAAGTACCTATCAAACTATTAAGTCTTCTTACATATTGTGTATAGGCGACTGCCCTACAAATTGTATGAAGCAATGTCGTCACTACATTCAATTTTTATAAAAATTGTTAAAAAAAGTTTGAGATGTGCTAATACTATGTCAATATTTTTTATATAAAATTGAATTATCTAGTTGGGGTGTTTCGGCTTTTTTCGATATTTTAAAAAAAAATGAAAATATAGGCAGTTTAACTCATAAATTTATCATAAAAAAAATGTTTTTCTTATTAAAAAATGTTTGAGAAACCCTGGAATTTTTTTGAATAAACTTATTTGAGATTTTGTATTTTTCTATGCTTATACCAATTTTCAGCATTTTAGCTTTTATGGTTTCTGAGATATATGGAAAAATAAATTAAAAATTCAAAAGTTGATAACCCCTGACTGAAACAAAAATTAAAAATTCTGAGTATAAAAGTTTTGTAAGCCTATAATAATAATAATAATAATAAATTTATTTGTTGCATTAAAAATAACAAGAAATTATATACATTTTGAACTATTTTACAACAAATAGGCTATTGCTCAGCTGTACACCCGTGGAGACCCACAGTGCAGCTGATTTTCAGCAATGCCTATAACTGTTTATATATTCCTAAATTTTGGACTCTGTAAATTGAGCGGATCAAAATTTATAAGGGGGGGACGGACACACACACACACACACACACCCACACACACACACACACACACACACACACACACACACAGACACACGAAATGTTCTACTCCAAATTCTGAGTAAATCCGTGTATGGAACATATATGCTGCGAAACCTCTAAGTTGGTGTTTTTTGACTTCAAAGTTGGAAAAGCCGTGAAAAAAGTAGACCTCTGCATACAATTCTCGCGTATCCTGGCTTGAAACATTGTCGATATGTTAAGAGAACAAAGTTCTCCTGAACAAATCGACAGTTGGATAATGTCGATTCATTAAGAGAATTGAATTCTCATGAACGAATCGACAGTTGGAAAAATGAAGAATTAATTAAAAAGCGAACATCGGTGTAGTATCCAAAATTGTGAGATCTTTTCCGAGTGCAACGATAGTACAGCCAAAGGAGAGTGAACCTCATAGACAAAAGGTGTCGGCAAGATTTTGTAGTTCCCTATGTATTTCATTTAACACTTCTTTCCGCCCTGTGCAAGTTGTCAGTATATTGCCAAACGGTATTAATATTTGTCCAGAGAAGCATGATTTGCGTGGCATATTAATTTAAATAAATTTTCTGCATGTACGGCTTACCACTATACCACGGCGGTTGACTATAACTTTCCTAACGTTTTCTTCCGGTGTTCTGTAAGGAGCTATTATCTGAACTCATGTAGGTAAGTAATAAGAAATTTAAGGTGGTATGGCGAGGTATATTGGCCACATATTGTTTTTGTTTATTTATTTATCTATCTATGTATTTATTCACTTAGGTATACTCAATTAATTTATTTATTTATTCATTAATTTTTTCATTTAATTATATATTAATAATTAAAAAAAATATTTATTTTTATGTTTATTTTTTTATTATTTATGTATTTATTCAATCTTTTATTTATTTTTTATCAATTTATTTATTTATCTATTTATTTATAAGTTATTTATCTATTTATGTGTAAGAATCAAAGAATGCCAAATAAAAGAATTTACCTGTGTATTTCTTACAGCCACTATTCTGTCACCGACAGCTAATCTGCCGGCAGCTGCACCATCGGATGCAACTTGCGTGATGAAGACACCGTCGTCTCCAGGAACATGACAACTGCCACGTCCACCAGCGATGCTGAGACCAAGCCCTCTTGGACCCTTCTCTAAGACTACGGACACGGCTCTTCTGTCAGGGTGAGATCGACGTATGCACTATAACAATAAAAAGAGGACTTTTTAAGCACAACTTTCAGAGAAAATATGAGAATGTACTTAAAAATTTCAAATCGAGAACTTTACATTTACATTATATTTTTTTATAAATCTGCAAATAGTCTAAAGTAGTAAAATAGTGAAACCAGTTTCCTCGCATACATATGAAATGATATTTTTCGAATTATTGAGCGATAACTTTTTTTTAATTGAAAACGCATTCAATATATTCCACCAAAAATTATCAACAACAATACCAAAACATTAATAAGAAAACAACGATATATTCATAAATCATCTTTTTATAGACACAAATTAACAAAAATAGAAACACAAGAATTCAATCCAAATAATTTAGCGAAACATAATATGGTTAAAATAATATAAAAGTGTACCTATCTCAAAAGATGCATGAATGTAAATAAAACACTGGATGTCAACTATGATAAAAACGATTGGCGTTTTGTTCTCTCGGGCTCCTTTTTTGATTTTTTATTTATTTATTAGGGAAATACCAACGGCTTCTGTAAAATAACAGAAAATATACATTACAATGAGTAAGTGTATGATAGAGAAGCCACTAAGTAGATTCCAAGAAATTATTATAACGTACGTTCATTTCTATTATAAACTCACACCGTACCTACACTGAGAACCTGCGTATTCTGCGTAATGGGCAAAAGATTTCCACTTAAAATAATGTTTTCAGTGAAAATAATAGTAGGCACCTACAGTAATAGTTTTTTTTACATTGATTAGTAACTACTGCTCTAATCTCAACTGGTTAACTCAACGAATCCAGTACATTCCCAAAATGGTTTTCACGAAATACGTTCTAATCCTATTTTGCTTAATTCCCTCGGCAATTCATTATACTTCTTTTCGTTTTTTAAAAATAAAAGTTCATACATTTTTCTCAAAAGGGGAAAAATACTGAAAAGACACGTAGGTTTTTGGTACTTAAGCGTACCTTTAGTCAAATTAAAGAGTTTCTGGAGCGAATTTGCCGAAAACGTCTATTTTCAGCTAAAATTCTTCGAGAACGATGCAAAGTGCTCGCAATATAAAAAAGGTTTTAATTAAATCTCACTTTAATATATATTAACGCATGGAACGTGCTGTATTTTCCCGTGTATTCGTACAACGTGTATTTTTTATTAGAATTTAACTATGTGTATGAAAAAATATATTCCAAAGAATGAAATACATTTAAGTATCTTCGTACATATCTACCAATATAAATATATTAGGTCCATTTATATTTTAGGTACATTTTATATTATTACATGTTATCCCTCACACTAGCTTAAATTATAATTTTTATATTGCTTTTATTTTATTTTATTTAAAAAAGAACGACCTACGCACAAAACCACTATACGTATCTTGGTGTTAGTGGTTTAAAGAACTATTGCCTAAGCAGAGACATACGGATATTATTGATCTAAAGAAATTTGATGTAGATTCATTGTTGTCATATATGTAGGTATTATACACTTATTTGAGTATTCAAAATTGATAATTAAATGTTGTTTTTTTATTACATATATATGCCTATTTATAAGTATGTTTTTTACCTGTTGATTATTTTGTTACTTTGTTTTTTGTTCTATATTATGTGAATTTATAGTTGAAACTCCCTTGAAAACACGAGTATATCTCTTTTTGAAGGAATTCATATTATAAAGTGTTTTAATTTCTTTTTTATGTAAAATATGTTTTTTTTTGTAATAAATAAATAAAATAAATAAATGAATAAATAAAAAAATAAATTCATAAGGGAGAACATACACGATTAAAATCTTAAACATAAGGAAATTATTTTATACATACGCCATGATTGTTTCCTCGAATTAACTAACATAATATATTGCCTAATTATTACAAAAGCAGTTACATAAAAAAAACTAGAAAAAGGAAGTATTTAAAAAGGAAAATAAATATTACACAATAAGACAATAATTATACCTACAAAAATAAAAACAGCATTTAACGTAAAGAAAGAAAATAAATTAAGGAAAAAGGAAAGGATAAAAATGTGGATAGGAATAGAAGTTCAATAGAAGTTCAAATGGAATATGTCTATGTTCGCAAATTTGTATTGTACACATTCTGATGAAAGGAGAGTTTTGTATATAATTTGTTCGACAGAATGATATATGAAATACTTCTGGTCGCTTTTCCGGGAACTTGAAATGAAATTCAACTAATTACTTCTGGTTAATCAATGTAATTATGTACAATTTTGTATAATAGGAATTGCTCAAATGCAATTCTTGGTTCTCCAAGGCAACCAGTTTTTAAAAATGCAAAGATTCAGAGTTATTTAAGAATTGTGCGCTCACAGTCGATAGTTAAAATGATTTAGGAACTTTTTTATACTCTAGTCTTGGTTTGTATGTTTGTTAAGTTGGACTCCAAATAGGAGTAGGTACAAAATTCTAGATGCTGTCGTAGTGTAAAGTTTTTGAAGGGTATTTTTGAAAGATTTGAATTAAAGATATCATTCTTTTGTCTCGACTTCATTTATTTCTTTATTTTTAATTTATTTATTTATTGAATCATAAAAATATACATCACACTTGTATAATATAGCTGCTTCACTATAGTAAATCTGTTTTGAAGCAGATACCTGTACATTTGAGAAGATATGACATTGAATTAATAAAAAATATTCAATGAAAAAAATTTGGAGCATCAATTTTATACATTTCAGACACATAATTGGAACAGTAACAAATATAATATTATTTCAAGAAATTATTATTGTGATATTATTTTTATTTTGTGTTCTACCCACATCAAGTAACCACCTGGTACCACGGGCTATAAATTATGTTAACCACTTGAGATCCGGTGACAGTTTATTTTAAATTCGGAGTGCATTATAATGTATAAAAAAATATTTTCCCTAATTTAGTTAGGTATGCCTTTGTGTGATGCAGTTGAAATATTGTGTTATAAGTCTAAAAAAAAGACAATAGAGGAGTTGTTCGACCCCAGGAAAGATGGGCAGACGATAGACGACAGTCGCGAAAAAAAATATACGGGGACGCCCATGCTAGCGAAGGATTGAAGAAGTTGAAGGAGGACTACATCCAGTAATGGAGAGATGACTAAGAAGAAGAAAAAGTCTTAATTAATTAAACAAAACATTTTATTATTTTATGAAATACGCCTAAATTTTAATGTTTCTAAAGTTTTTGTGTTAACAGATTGGAAATTCAATTAAAAAATATCAAATAATACTTCAATGTGATGATTTTATCACTGAAAATACGCAAAAATAAATCAGATTGTTTTTTTGTATAGATACAAAGTATGTAAAAATATTAGTTTATGTCTCATTTTAATTGAAATAGCATTTAATTAAAATTAACAGTACTCAAAATAATTTATATTTTTCGCCATGTTGTCTACAATCACAGTAGGATTACATATAAATTACATCTCTCAAATATAAAATTTCTTTGATTACATATTTTATTAATCAAACAATTTCATGTTATGATTTTAAAATTCACATTTTTTTAATCTTTAATGTTTTTTAAACGAAATATAAGTGGTTGAAAATATATTGAGTACCAACATCTCGGTAAGAATTCTCAACTCTACAGATAGAGTATGTTATTTTAATTCGTAATTTGTAAAGCTTAAGCAAACGTTTCCTTTAAGAAAAACACGTGTAGGTACGTTTTAGGATTCTAAAATGTTATGCTCAGGATACATGACGACACTGACACTCGACACAGTTGTCGATAGCGTCCACACGTTAAGCAACTTTTTGTGCCGGCATTGGTGTATCATCTATAGTGTCCCAGCTCACATGTTTTGGATTCTATATATTATACATCCTGTCTCTAGAGCAGCGACGCCTAATACATATGCTACTCGGTGTCTTAACGATGTATAGTTATCGCTTAACATCTCGAAAAATAACGCAAGTGCGCAGAAAACAAATTTGTTTTTTTTTTGCTTGAAAGATTTGATCCCGTGTGTTCGCGAACCACCATCCCAACGTCGAAAAACTTTTAGATGGGATTGCTATACACACGCGGACACTTCAATGTATACGCTGATGATTTTACTTATTAGATTTCGTCAAAAGCTTACTAAACGCGCAACTAGATAATCACGACAAAAATAGTTATGATATGTATTCAAAAATCTTACTTATAAACGTATACTAAGATGTGACTAACCAGTTCACAGAATTGATTACTAACACCCTCATCATTTTTTTTTCGTATGGCCGCATTGGCTTCACAAATGTCAAAAAAAATAATGCTTGTAATATTTGGATAACTGACATCGAAAAATGAAAACAAACACCGCGTTGTGCCATATCGAGTCTATTTAAACACGATTGCGATGAAGGTTAAGAAGGAAAAACGTTATAAGGATTATTTTTTCTGTCAATCTCAATATGCGTCGGATCATATTATGTGAAAGATCCGCCATTTTGAAATATCTGTTATGACGCGTTAGTCAAACGTTTACAATCCTCTCGACCCGTCCTAACTTGACGTCTACTAAATGAAGGTGTAATAAAGATAGTCACGGTTTATAAGTAAACGTTTTCGTTTATAACGTTCTATTACCAGGTACTATATATAGTGGGTGTCTAGTGTCGTGGTGTATCTTGGCCCATTGAAGCATCGGTGGTGAGGGAGATCCTTAAATTTATTTACATACATCTCTTTCCATCACCTTCATATATTAGTATTCAATTCGGTTTATTCGTAAAAATTACTCGGATCTGCAAATAAATCAACTCAGAATCTCAGCCGGATTCAATCCAGATTCTGTTTACGTTTTCAATATACCTTAACTAACGTTACAAACTAAAGAAAACGTATTTATTTTACTAACGTAATAAACATTTTTTTTTCTTTCAATGACGTCACGTACATAATATTTAGGATTCATAAGGGACTGGTGAAGTGTTAATGCCAGTTTGATTAATCATTCACAACTGTACATACAATTCAGAATGTAAAACAAAGGTGAAAGTAGATGGTGAAATATCAAAGGAAATTCCCGCAGTCAGTGGCATAAGACAGGGAGATAGTTTGAGCCCTTTTCTCTTCAATTTAATAATGGACAAAATCATAGAATAGGTGTCGACTCTGGGACTAGCTTACAGAATGGGCAATAAAATCATCAACATAATATGTTACGCTGATGACGCGGCACTGGTGGCAGAATCGGAAGATGATCTACAAAGAATGTTATATAAGTTGCATCTTGCATCCCAAAAATTCAACATCAGCATATCTGTTAAAAAAACAAAGAGTTTAACGATATCCAAGCAACCGAGAAGATGCAAGCTTGTAATAGATGACATTCCAGTGGAGCAAGTTATGACTTTCAGATATCTGGGTGTGGAAATCTCAAACCATAGTGACCTTTACTCAGAAGTTAGAGAACAGACCAATAAAGCAGCCGCTAGTTCAGGATGTCTCAAAAATATCATCTAGCATAACAAATTCATAAGAACGGGTAGTAAGGTCAGAATTTATAAGACATGTGTTAGACCAATTATGACATATGCGGTGGAGAATAGAGCCGACACGACCAGAACCAAAAACCTCCTACGAAGATCCGAAATGAAAGTTTTAAGGGCTATCACAGGGAAGACGCTTAGGGACAGAATTCGCAATGACGACATTAGGAAGACCTCTGAGACCGAGGACATCATACGATGGAGTAGAGCTAGGAGAAGATTTTGGAGGGACCATGTCAACAGGATGGATGCTTCTCGAATCCCATCCATAGCGGCAAACGAAATCCCACTAGGGCATCGCCTCCCCGGAAGACCACCGAAGAGGTGGAAGGATAGCTGGACCTCAGCTTCACAGGAATAGCTTTCTCGAAAAAACAGATCTACGATCTATAATAAGAAGAAGAAGAAAAAGAAGAAGAACTGTACATACATGCCATTACGTCAGGGCATTCACGGGGAAGGCAGAGAGAACCAAGCGCCACACAAATATCCTTACAAAATTTCGTGGCTTCCTTTGCATTCATGTATGGTCTCTTTCACGCTCGATGATTGTGCAACATAAATTACTGAAATCTCATGAATGATCTAATTTGTTTTCTTTTTTCAACATCTCTTAACTGTTGTTAATGAAAATATTACTTTTTTAATCAAATCTGCTCATATCTTTTCGCTCAGCTTTTATTTATTTTCAGTATAAAATTTTTCAATAAATTCACAATGTGTGGCTGGGAGATTTTAATATAAAAATTGTTCAGCCTCTTATTGAGTAGACTTTTGGCGTTACCTGGGGCACAGCGCGTGGAACGTGTCTACTCTACGTATATGATCATATTTTATATTATTTAATATTTAATTATATTTACGGCTTGAAAGCCTATTTACAGTACATAACACCATATTATTAACAGTACATAACACCAGTTATAAATACAACAATAACATTAGTACAACACATTTAGTTCAGCAATACATTATATCAGTTAAGAAACATAAATAAAGATAACAATAACATATTGTAAATCAGAAAGAAATCAAATTTAAAATTCGGCGATACATAATATCTGTTATGAAATATAATGTTAAATATTGAACAGTACACAACACCAGTTATAAATACAATAATAACATAAGTATAACACATAAAGTTCAGCAATACATTATATCAGTTAAGAAACATCAATAAAGACATAATACAAAAACAAAATAAAACAAAATAAAAACCCAAACACAACGATTACTATGATAAGTCATGAGTTAAGAGAAAGAAAATGTAATATTTTTGATTTGAAAGTAGAAAAATCGTCGGCAAAAACATCGGAGAGACTCCCCACAATGTTGCCAAGTCTATGTAGCCTTGGTATTGGGGAGTGGTAGACATAATTATTCAGAGAATGGCTCTCACGAAACATAACACACTGTCTTGTGGTTTTAGCCGGAACGTTTAAGTTTATGAGTTTAAGGAGTTCGGGACAGTCTATAGCATGGTTCAATATTTTGTGTAAGAAGGAAAGGTCAAAAACCTTTCTTCTAACGTCAAGATTTAAAAGTTTAAATTCTAGCATTAGATCTGTGTAATTGATGTGTTCTATTGGAATCCCCTTTTTATAATTTACAAATCGCAAAAATTTTCTCTGGACCCTTTCAATATGATTTATGTGGACATTGTAGTAGGGGGACCAGATTACAGAATTAAATTCCAATAATGGTCTGACTAGAGAAACAAATAGTAACCTGTATGATTCTGTTTTATTAAGATCAGCTGCCAGTCTCGTGATGAAGCCCAACATCCTCATAGCTTTACCGACGATCTCCTCTATATGTAAATTAAAGGTCAGATCCTCAGATAATGTGACTCCCAAATCCCTCAAGTTTGTAACGCTGTCAAGAGTACATAATATTGTCAATTGTATAATTATAGGTAAATTGGGATTTTGTTCGATGTAAACGGATAACTTGACACTTTGAAGCATTTAAATTAAGTTTATTACGTTTACACCATTCGCTTAAAGATGACAGATTGTTTTGAATGGTTAAACAGTCTTCAATATTATTAATTGATTTGAAAATTTTCAAGTCATCCGCAAATAACACGACTTCAACACCTCTGAAGATCTGAACTATGTCATCCACAAATAAATTGAACAATATTGGTCCCAAGTGCGATCCCTGCGGAACACCACTAGATGCTTGTATTGGCTGAGATATGCAATTCCCAATCCTTACTCTAAGAGTATTTTCATTCATTCATTCATACCACCACGGCATATCCCACAATGTGGGGTAACCAGCGAAAGGTGTGCAGGTGTGCATTGCCTTATAAAAGGGAGCACAACATATCTGTGTATACCCACATACCAGTCTCGTCTCACCTAAAAAGGCACTATATTCAGAATGGGTGGTGAACCTCATTGCTGAACTATGTGAGATGTTATTGTTGCCTGTTGTATTTTCGATTACCCGGCTCTTACGGGACACTCGAAAACAATAATAAAAAAGAGTGGAAGCACTATTCTAAGCCGGTGCCTCACAGCTCGGCCGAGCTAATAACCATATTATAAAAGTACACATGCATGATACACATGCATGATACCCGTTGAGAAATCGATATGAAAGAATTTAAAAATTTTGAAATCATAACTCTCCACTATTTCATTGAAGTGGAGAGTAAAAAATATATTTCAAAGTCGAACAAGAATCGTAAAAAAAAACAGTTTAAATTTTTTTTATTTGAGATTTATATTTAACTGTGTATTTATAAATTTAATTGTAAATTCACTATGTCATACGATAAATAAATAAAATAGAAACTACAATTGCCCGTTATAAATTGCGTATTTATAAAACAATCGCAAGTCAAAAACTACAAGTCTTCCCTTTTCACAAATGTATGTTGACGAATTAATAATTTTAACTATGTAATTGTGCCTTTTACAAATTTTTAAATTATTATATTAACTCATCCTACCCCAAATGGGGTAATGGCGTGATGATGTGGTATGGTATTGTATATTATTCAATCTTTTGTAAAATTTAATTAACTAGAGATAGCCCTGATGATTACCAACCTTCGCAGAAAACGGCACGCGAAGAAAAAGATAAAAAAGGTTAAATAACATCTAGCACACTCAAGCAACGAGGTCCACCGCTTATTCTGAATGTAAGTAGTGCCCTTAGGGTCAAGACGAGACTGGCGTGAGGTTAAAGACGTATGTGTCGTGTTCCCCTTTATAAGGTTATGCACACCCTCAAATCTGTCGCTGGTTATCCCACATTGTGGGTTATACTCCGTGATGGTATGAAATAATGTACAACCCCAAATTCCGAATTTATACCAAATGCAATAAATTGTCCTTATAATTTTTATAAAATGGAGGTTTTTATGTCGGTATTTGAGGCAAATGTTCCGGGTTTGATTTTCTGTATAGGCACCGTTTTGTATTGTGTTTGTAATCTCGATTTATGAGTATAAGGAAATAAGTATAAGGAATGTGTCTTAACTAACATTGACAACTAACAACATATTATTGCGTTGCTCAAAATTGTACAAATTAAAATTGAAATTTATGTCGTCTTCTATCCAGATTTTCACTGGCCACAGCTACAAGTCAAGAAAATATTTTTATTCTCTCTCGAGAGATTCATCCAACAAATTGGAGGATTTGTCTAAAGCCGACAAAGGATTATCTATCTTGAATACCTAGAAAGACAAACGTATTGCACAGAAACAAGGAGTTTTTCTTTCTTATGCAATAGATAATTTATAAGGAAATCATAGAATTTATGTATATTTTAAAATCAATAGAGTGAAGGACAGGTGTAAGCTGTAAATGGTAAACATTGCAATTAGGAATAGTTTTCCTTTGATTCATACCAACACGGAATTTCCGTGTGGGGGAACCAGCGACAGGTGTGCGGGTATATATAACCTTATAAAATTAAACACGACGCATGCGTGTATATCCACACACCAGTCTCGTCTCATCTAAAAAGGCACTATATGCAGAATGAGTGGTGAACCTCATTGCTTAACTACGTGAGATGTTATCAAAATATATGAAGTCTATTAGAGCCGGGTAATCGAAAATATAACAGGCAAAATAACATCTCACATTGCCCCTGAGTCAAATCGAAAACGCTAAACGATATCGCCAAACGCTATTTTTTTTATTGTAGAATTTTTTTCTACAATAACAAACATCAAATGTCAAATCCTATACAAAAAAAAATAACGTTTGGCGATATCGTTAAGCGTTTTCGATTTGACTCAGGGGCAATATCAGTTTCTGTATAAATAAATAAATGAATAAATAAATAGATTAATAAATAAATAAATAAAAAAAAAATAATAAATAAGTAAATAAATAAATAAATAAATAAATTAATTAATTAAATTCTTAATATATATAAAAAAAACAAAAATAAATAAATAAATAAATAAATAAATAAATAAATAATAAATAAATAAATATATAAATAATAAAAAAAAAATAGAAAATGTAAAATATACATATTCCCAAAAACTTCATCATGTCAACTGCCGTAGCACAAATGATTGTAGGCTTGTGTCTTATGTCAATATTTTATGTTTAAAATTACATACATACATACCATCACGCCATGTCCCTCGCATGGTAGGCAGAGAAAACCGAACGTCACATTTTTCTATACCAGCACGCACATATTTTAAAAATAGTAAATAATAATATTTAATAGAATCACTTTGATGAACTGTATATGAGTAAGTAACGCAAGTTTAACTATTTTTTCTTGCTGGTTATGACGAAATTTGGCAAAACTAATAATTATTCTAACGTAACATAAGTGTGGAAAAACATTTTAAAATAATTACATTATAAAAAATCTATAGATTCGAGTTGTCACAACTTAACGTTTCGCCGAGATTACTCGGCATTCCCACTGAGGTCTAAAAAAACGAGTAATTTTTGAAAATCTATTTGATTACAAAATAACTCATTATTCAGTGCATATTTTGTAAAAACATACAACAATACCAACTGTCTACATGCTAATTAATATGAAAATGAATTTTAAATAAGTAGCTTTAACAATGCCTCTTGCTAACCGATTCATTTTTTACACTAATTATAAATTATTATTATTTATAGAGTTGATCAATAGAATACACACACAAACAATATAGCCGATGTGTTCATTATGTTAATTTCAATCAAATATATATTATCGCTATTTCATTATAATAATGGCACTGACATCGAATTAAATATCAAAGTACCTAATAATTGCCAACCACATTAATTATTACCTTAATTTATTCAAATAACTTGTTTGATTTAAGTAATTATCCACTACATAGTAATAATATATTGATTATTTCAATTTCAAACTGGAAGTTGTAAATAAACAAAATAGAGACGAAGTCTGAGATTTAACATTCAAAATTCCGGGATCCAGAATAAGATAGAAGGTTGATTCTGTCTCCTTTCAAATTGGGATACTTTTATCATTACCTACTTAGTATGAGTATAATTCTTCTTTTTTAATTTCAATATCACAATTATGTAGCTTGAATAAGATTTTTTTATTAGAATTGTGATAAAATTGTCCTTACTTAAAACAGGAATTACTCCTAGTTAGATAGGTAGACAAAGATTTATTGGAGGAACTAAAAAACATGGTTCTTCCCAACAACTATTTTATTTTATACACTTTAAATTATAAATTACGTGTTCACAAACTATAAGTTCCTGTATGTATTTTACTATGGAAAAACAAATATTATTATTATTCTTATTACTTCAAAAACTATCAAACGATTCAAGCTAGTAACAGTTTTACCATGCATTTTTATCGGATACACAGACTCACAGAATACAAAGACAGAATACATATACAGACTCTAAAATATTTGGAACTAACTGATAAGGAAATTACATAGTTTAAAAACGATTGTAAAATTCCAGTACGTGAAGTAATAGAAAAAGGTTTAAAAAATACATCGATTTTGAATGTAAATTACCAATGTAACGTGGTTTCCCGCCCTCTTCAGTGCTTCCACAGCTGTGGAGTGCGGCACCCCCACTACAGAAACACCATTTACCTGAAACAACAAAATTATATATTTAATTATTTAAAAATCAAATATTTGAAAATTGATAAAATATTCAATCATTACCTATTTCAATTATTGTAAGATGTTTTAGATGTGTGCAATATTTTTATAAATAAATGAACGACTAAGTAATTTCCAATAAACAATAAGTACTTATTACTATTTAGTATTACAAATAGTAATAAGTACAAGGGTCCCGGGTTCGATTCCCGGTGGAGACACAGTTTTTAATTGTGTTTTCAGTCTGGATGTGTGAGACGATAAATATCGTGAGTCTCCAGAATGTGGCAACTTGTTATTTGGTGCGTGTTAAATAATTATTTGACATAGCACTTGTTAGTTGCCCGAGAAGCTACATAAAATAAATAAATAAATTACAAGAGATGTCTTAGAAAATGATAAGTATTTCTGATCATTCTGATAGACTTGGGATTTATTACAAATCTCAGTAATTTCTGATTAATTTGTCTGTGTTAGATACAACCAATCTAATCTAACGTATACTTGAAGTTTAATAATATTATTTAATTCATTTTAATATTTTATCCATTACAAGCTTTTGTCTAGTCAGCTTATGGATGTTTTTTTTGTTTGTGTAATCCAAACTGATCCAAATAAATAAATTTAAAAAAAAATTGAAAAATAATTTAAGTTTAACAGAGTGGATGTCAATGATGAAATTATTACAAGTATAGTGTCAGAGTTTTAATCAGTTTGAATTGTCGCCTCTGAGGATGATGGTGTAACGATCAAAAGCGCTCAGGCTTATTATTACTTATTATTAAGTGAATTAATACTGTGTCATTATATTTGTTATAATTTAAAAATTAATAATTAAATATAAATAAGTAGTAAATAAACAAGTAAATAAAATAAAAAACGGTAATAATGAATACATGTAGAATTGTTAAAGATTTTTTAAACGTTAATATTCGGGAATCAGTAGGGTTGTTAGGTAGTATAGAGACCTCCTCAGAGCCTAATCCTTTGATATGTTAAGTATCTGGATGGGTGAACTATTCCCAATTGAAAGCTTGATGATGCGTTTGTTGCATTTTATTTTGCTCTTTTAAATAAATTACAATTAACGCATTGATCTGCTAATTCTTTTGAGGAAGTGTATAATGGTAATAATAATAATTGAGTGTTATTATTTGTAGTGCTTAATTGTTATTAATATCATTAGTTAATCGGCCAGCGCCGCAAAAAAAATATATATATGAATAAATAATTAAATTAATTAACTACAAAGAAATAAATTAATGAATAAGTCATAAGTATAAGGAAAAGGCCAAGATCGTTTCCAAGACACCTCTCGTATAGTTTCTGGCAAATAACTTGAGTATTTGCGTCGTAGATGGGGACGGTTTGCGCATATACCAACCAAGCATATACCGTGAATTTGAATCCACGTGATTTCTCAGATTATTTGCAAAAATCAATACCAGCCATAATGCTGTAATTTTTCTCAAAATACCATAATTTACTATTCTTTCAAATTTGAAACCAACCTCTAGTATAGCATCATTGAAACCAACCTCTAGTATAGCATCATTGAAACCAACCTCTAGTATAGCATCATTGAAACCAACCTCTAGTATAGCATCATTGAAACCAACCTCTAGTATAGCATCATTGAAACCAACCTCTAGTATAGCATCATTGAAACCAACCTCTAGTATAGCATCATTGAAACCAACCTCTAGTATAGCATCATTGAAACCAACCTCTAGTATAGCATCATTGAAACCAACCTCTAGTATAGCATCATTGAAACCAACCTCTAGTATAGCATCATTGAAACCAACCTCTAGTATAGCATCATTGAAACCAACCTCTAGTATAGCATCATTGAAACCAACCTCTAGTATAGCATCATTGAAACCAACCTCTAGTATAGCATCATTGAAACCAACCTCTAGTATAGCATCATTGAAACCAACCTCTAGTATAGCATCATTGAAACCAACCTCTAGTATAGCATCATTGAAACCAACCTCTAGTATAGCATCATTGAAACCAACCTCTAGTATAGCATCATTGAAACCAACCTCTAGTATAGCATCATTGAAACCAACCTCTAGTATAGCATCATTGAAACCAACCTCTAGTATAGCATCATTGAAACCAACCTCTAGTATAGCATCATTGAAACCAACCTCTAGTATAGCATCATTGAAACCAACCTCTAGTATAGCATCATTGAAACCAACCTCTAGTATAGCATCATTGAAACCAACCTCTAGTATAGCATCATTGAAACCAACCTCTAGTATAGCATCATTGAAACCAACCTCTAGTATAGCATCATTGAAACCAACCTCTAGTATAGCATCATTGAAACCAACCTCTAGTATAGCATCATTGAAACCAACCTCTAGTATAGCATCATTAAGCCTTAGTCTTCCGTCGATTGTCGCTGCTCCATCGTCAGTCAGTTTGGTAATGTAAATTGATTGATCAGCCGTTGGACAAGGACCTGCTCCATCAGAACCTCCAGCGATGCTGAAACCAAGACCAGCGGATCCTCGTTCCAGCTCAACAGTGAGGTACTGCCACTCGTGTTCCAGAGATGACTGAAAACAAAAAAAAAAAACAAATGAGTACCTACGTGATTCAATAAAGATTATTGATTGGTGTCGAGATTGCTTATCTAGAGGGCTTGGTGAGCTACTGTTTGTGTTATGCATTGTTTTTTGTTGCTCATTGGCGTTCAGTGAATACTCCATCGATAGTCCCCATATGCGGAGCGGGTGGTTTTTGGGTAGCGATTCAAGAAATTAAACAAAGCCCATCATTTTATCGGCTTTAAATTTATTTTATTTCTGGCAGATATTAAGTGTATATTTATTTTGTTTTAATATCTTCGAAAAGGCAAGAATGCATTTTAAATAATACTTTTTTATTTATGTCATTTATAATTTTTAGACTTTGACTATGAATCAATCGATCAGTGGCGCTACAACCCATCGTGGGTCCTGGCCTCCTCCAGAAGCTCCCTTCACCCCCCCCTGACCATAGCTTCCTGCCGCCAATTCACGACGCCCAAGGTTTATACTTTGAGCATAAACCTTGAAATTTATGAAGAATTTATATATCGAAAATGTACATTTTGTATAATTTCTGTTGGTATAACCTCACAACAGGTTTTGTCTAGTGAGGTAATAAATTTCATTGTTATATTTAAGAAATATCTATAATATTTAAGTTGGCCTTCGTGGCTCAGTTGGTTAGGTATCTGACTGCTGATCCAAAGGTCCCGGGTTCGATTCCCGGTGGAGACACAGTTTTTAATTGTGTTTTCAGTCTCGATCTGTGAGACGATTAATATAGTAAGTCTCCGAAATGTGGCAACTTGTTATTGGGTGCGTGTTAAATTAATGTTTGACATATATTACCTATTAGTTGCCCGAGAAGCAATATTAAATAAATATTGTATTAATTTGTTGTATTAAGGAAATAAATTAAAATATGGTGGGTGATTGAAATATTGGTGCACACTTCAGTAAAACTAAAATAGTTAAGATATATAATATGGATTCGATAAAGTTTTACATAAGAAATATTATAAGAAGGTCAATTCTGAATAATAACGATATCATCAAATTTAAGCAAATCACTAAATATTTAACAAAACATGTAGTTTATTTTTAAAGAAATATTTTAGAAATTTTTTATAAACATGCACTGATAAATTGTTATATTTTGATCTCAATTTATAATTATGTTGTGTTTTTACCGTCAATTCAAAATATAACTCAAAACAAAAATGAAAAACTTCCGATGATGCAGAGTAATTTTTGTCTGAAACGTTGGGATCAAAACTATCATCTAAGGACAGCAAAATTATGTTCACATTTTGAACAAAGTAGGTACTTGCATAAAATATATAAGCCACCAACATGAAATTTTTATAATTCTTTGGTAGGTATATAATGTTTTTCAAATAAAATATTGATATTACTAAAAAAGCTTAATACTGAACATTTTGTTTCCACTGTATTTTTTTTCTTTATTGGACAGCGAGGATCCGCGCTTTACATAGTTTTTAGTATAGATCAATTGTTGCAACGGTATAAAAGAGTTATGGAAAAAACATAGGAACGGACGATGCACAAAGGAAACAGTAAGACTCAAAAAGAAAATTACAAGATATCTTTGAGTTCTTTGTTTTATAAAAACTCTCCTCTTTCCTACTGTAGCAGGAAATCTGAAGCTTCTGACCATTACTTCCAGCTCAACTTACTGATAATATCTCGAGAAACTCTTTGAAATTCAACAATTTAATATCTAGCATACAAGAAAATACGACTTGGTATATTTATTTTTAGATATTTTCCTAAAAAGAAGAAAAATTGTTTTAGTATAAGCGATAAAATATTTAAACTATGTTTGTATTTCGACCGTCGTATCATAGTGGTTAGTTATTTGACTTTTTTGCAAACTTCCGAGGATAGTCGAAATGGATTTATTATTATTTCTCATACGATTATGCTTGTTTGCCCTGACAATCAGCTTGTTTGCACTGGTTAGTTGTTTAGAAGAATATGCATTTGCTATTTTGAAATTAACTTGCCACTTTTGCTGGGTCTAAAATGCAAGAATGTGTATATTTTTACTATCATATGGCAAATGAGTTACATGGTATGCTCATAATGAACTACTAGAAAACATTTTTACAATAATTTTCTATTACAGATAAAAAAAAACAATTCTTAGAAAATGATCTAGGACAAGATCAGAAAAGTTTAGAAAAATCAAAAACCTAGAAATCAAATTCGCATTGTGTATTACCGCATCAAAGCAAATCTCCCAGCTAAAAAAACATCTACAAAGGTTTAATAATAGTTCATAAAAAGAGTGAAAAATATTTCTTTTGTGTAATCCTACAACAAAAAAAAATATATAAAACCTAATATGTCACTTGACTCATCCGAAACTGATGCGAATGGAATAAGGTGTAAATGAAACGACGAGGAATGCTGCATGTACTGTGCGATAATAGTGTGAATTATATAATCACGCGCGAGAGTGGGTTTTTTCTTTGAACGGTCGCGAACAGGATTTGGGTCAATTTTCCCAGAAAGATTATGACGTGTGAGAGCTGTGTAAAATACATCAGACAAAGCACCAGCCGCTGGTGTCAGCTCTGATGGAGATATCATTTTGTTTCCTTTGTGAAAAAATACACGGGTTGTTGGTTTTTTTTCCACCGATCCTCATGTATAACACACGGTACATGTTGTTGCTTTGAGATTTCAAGCAAATAAATAACTAAACTATGGTGACTAGAATTTTCAAAAAATATCGCTGTTATAGATTGTAATAATAAGTAAATAATTTGGTTAAACAAACGTAAAGGACGAATTAGGGAAAGAATATTGTACACACAGGAACCTCGCTTATCGAGGAATCTTACTTGGTTTGCGAAACACTCGTAAGGGAACAATATCACACATAAAAATGTATGTCTCATACGATAATGCGTTTCATACCAAAAAAATATCATTGCTTCGTTTCTTAAGATAACGACTAATAAATTGTTAGGAATTTCTTCTATCGTGAAACCAACCAATCTAAAATGCGGTTCCAATTTCCAGAAAACAAACGAGTCGAAATATTTGGCTTATAATTTTTAACAGAGTTCCAAAAAAAGGAGAGGTAATCAGAATCGACGTGATTTTTTATGTACGTTCTGCGATAACTTTTTAATGCGTTGTCCGATTTCGATTATTCTTTTTTTATTACAAAGGGGTTTTCTTCGCATTGGTACCATTTCGATTTGGTCAAGATTTGATTATAGAATTTATGATAAAATTATCAAAGTCTACAATTTTAACTTCAGCGTAAGTAATTTTTTGCCATATTGTCCAATTTTATTGATTCCTTTTTAAGTAGGAAGTGAGTGCTTCAAAGGTACGATTCATCATAGTGTAAGTTTCATCGAGTTCTGATGATAGGTTCAAACTCTTCAATTTGCGTCTGCAATCAATATAATACGTATAATTGTAAAGGTAAATAATTACATGAAAGATACTATAACTACATAAATACATACGATCACGCCATGCCATACCTCTCATGGGGTAGGCGGTTAGAACTGAACACCTCATTTTTTTATCTTGACGAGCATTCATATTGAAGTCGATTTTTTTATATGAATTGTTATTTACTTTATAACATTATATTTCTATATAGGGCTGGTCTCACTGTATATCAAATAGAGACTGCTATTTGAAAAAAAAAGAGTAAAAATAAGCTCCTCTAGTATTAGAAAATGTTATAGAATTGACCTCACGGAGCTCATTTTCACAACTTTGACCTAAGTAGGAATTTATCTCTGATTATACTTTTTGCACCAAAGTGCACAAAATTCAGACTACCAACTCGAAATTCTTTTCCGAAGTCGACTGATTTATGGTCTTATGTACTTTGACCCAATATAAGAAAATACGAACACTTTTTGCGAATTAGCTACAAGAATATTAAAAGATGGTCGGTAAATTGTGTATCTACCGTATTTTGTGGTTCTTTCCAAGAAACCAATACATTTAGAACATTAATTAATAAACAACCATGCATTATTTTATTATTTTAAATGAAAACACTAATTAATTTTAGTTTCACTATTTAATTTTGACACTGGCACTGACCGGTATCGATCTGAAGATCATCGTCAGAGTGCACTCTGACGATGATCTTCAGATCGATACCGGTCAGTGCCAGTGTTAAAATTAAATAGTGAAACTAAAACTAATTAGTGTTTTCATTTATACCTAGTATAATGGAGTTTCACCACGAATTATCCGTCGACAAAATTTACAAGTTATTATTTTAACTAAATCTGTGTACCAACAATATCTGAAAATTTAGAATTGCAAATAAATTCATTAATAAGCGGTTAATTATCCGTATTTCTTAAGAGTACATGTATTGAATACGTATCATTATTATCTTTGCGGTAATCTATTTTTTTTTCTAAAAATATAAAAAACGTATCAAAAGACAATAATTATTTTTTAATTATGTTTAGGGGAAACAAACGTCAATTTGCAAATTACAAAAGACGATATAGTTTAAATACTCGGCGGATATTTTGTGGTTGTTCATATTAACCGTTTTGGCATGTGAATTTTGCCCTAAACCACTATATATTGAGTCACTATGCGACATGTTTCGGCAGCGCTGTCCTGCCATCGACCGGCTAGTTGAGACTGAGTGTTGATGTTTAGTTTTTGGATGTGTCAGATGTGTGGGGAGGTGAGTAGAGGGGGTTGGTGGCCTTCCCCATAAAAAACAAGAATACTATACAGAATCAAATCCGACCCTGTACCACCCCCGCCCGTCTTGACACCAATCCGTCCACCACCAACCCCCTCTACTCACCTACCCACACATCTGACACATCCAAAAACTAAACATCAACACTCAGTCTCAACTAGCCGGTCGATGGCAGGACAGCGCTGCCGAAACATGTCGCATAGTGACTCAATATATAGTGGTTTAGGGTAAAATTCACATGCCAAAACGGTTACAAAAGACAATATTAACTATTATACAAAATAGTTCCCTCATAAAAATAAAATGACTAAAACACTTATTTATTTACTTATTTTTATTAATAATATAAACAAGAAGTTACAATGCAATTACATACTATAAAATAAGTATATTATGTGTATATATAAATATAAGTGTGTGTTTGTGTGTTATTGATAAGAGTGTAGTTGCGAGGGTACAATGAACACCTCACTAGGAAGTCCTGTGCCGAGGTGTTTATTTGAACAGTTGTGTGACATAAATAGTATATGTGTAAAGTTCTAAAATTAAAATATTCAACAAATAGATATTGAGAAAAAAATGTGAATGTTAATTATATTTGATGAGGTGTAATTATTGAAATATGGAAAACAAAACGAGATCAGAATTTTTTTTATTTTATAATAATAAAATAATTGATATCATGTTTTTCCGCCAAACTACAAAGCAGTTTTTTTAATTATATCCTACACTTATATTCAATAACATTTTAAACCATTTCCCACTGACCAATTATAACCAATTAATTTTGTATACACATTTGCTTTCGAAGACGATTTTATAAAAACGAGAGAGTTGTGGTCAACAACTTTCCTACACAATATATTCAATTACATTTTAAACCATTTCTTATAGTCCAATTTAGCACTAGATAGAGGCCTAACTTTCCAATACCATGTTCGTGCTGTATCCGATAGTGCAAAAATAGCCTTTCAAAAGATTTCACGTCTTGCTCGAGCTAGTTGAGGCCTTAAATTTCCAGTAGCAAGACTGTTTTACAAAGCTACCTTTCTGAGTATTATGTGCTATGCCGCTCCTTGTTGGGCTCATCGTTGTGAAACCCAATACATTAGACGTCTGCTGCTTTCTGGACAGCGCTTCGCTCTTATAGCTTTAGCAAAAGCTTACAGAACCTGCGCTACCGACACACTTTCTATTCTCACAGGTATGGCTCCCCTTGATCTGGAAACACAGCGACGAGCTTCAATTCACAACCTGTATATAGGCCGAAGCTCAATTTTGGGTGGTGTTTCTCTCCCACCTGTAAATTTACCCACAGTTCGTGGAGAGATTGAGAACTTGGCCCGGAGTTCTCTTTTAAATGTTTGGCAACGTCGCTGGTCTTCTTCTTCCGTGGGCAAACTGACATTTTTATTTATTCCCGATGTGAGGACTCGAATTTCATCCTCGTGGATTGTTCCCGATTATTGGACCACGCAAATCCTTACTGGACACGGCAGTTTCAAAAGTTATCTCATGTCGACCTCATGTCAGCTTTGAAATAACCCTGAACAGACTTCTGAGCATATCCTATGGGAATGCACTAACTTCTCCGTGTCAACTTTCCGACGAGAACTCTACGACGATGTCCGAGGGAATTTCTTTAGACCCATTGGACATGCGGACCTTGTAGCCACGAAGAGCAACTTAAGGGCTTTCAAGACTTTCTGTCTTTAATTCGGTGCACTATTATCTTCACTATCACTGAGCGTTGAGCCAGTTGTTTCTACATGATTAGCTCTCTTTGGCACATTCAGTACAGTCTCTGCAAGGTTTAAGAGTTCTCCGGACTCTTCATATGTTCTTTATGTGTTCTTTCAGAGATTTGCAAGGGGCCGTTATTAGTCCCCATAAGCAGAACGGTTGGTGGTGGGGGATGAAGTCCAATTTAGCTCACAAGCATATGATTAATTTAGGAAATGTATGAGGATGTTGCAGTTGCTACAAGGACATATTCATTCTTTAAAAAAAACATATATTATTAAAGTATAACATAGCTGGTTCACTAGAAAAAATCTGTTGTGAGGAATCCACTTGAAAAAATTATAATATTATGAACACGCGGAAGAAATATAAAAAAAAAACACCAACAGACACAAAATGTAACATTAGAAACTATTATTTATTTATTTATGTATCAAGAAGAGATGATTTTGTCCCATTTTGTTTATTAATATTTTTTGTGCCTAAGTACCTACCAAAATATTATAGTCAACACACAAAAAATATTAAACACAAAAGGGAACTTTTATCAAGGGCTTAAATTTAGGTGAGTATGTACTTACTCCTTTCATGGAATTTTTACAAGCTTAGCTTTATGTTGTTCTTCCGCCTCGGCGGCACGTACATTTTACAACATTTTTTTCATAATCCTCGTATTTTTAAGAATCCATATTTTATGACGTAATTAGCATAATCATTATCCCGGTTGTTATAACCAAAGAAATAAACCACCCGCATTCTGCTTGCCTCTCACGAGATGAACGATTTTTATTTTCGTGTCTAAATTTCATATTTTCGAGACACAATCCTTGCACTTTAGATAAAGCACGATCGTATTTTTAGACACGCGATTTTAGATCCTTCTTCCTTACACTCTTAAACCTTTCTCTCGATTATTTTATTTTCTAGTCGTTCTACAGAGAAAAAACATTTCAGTTAATTAAAAACAAAAAAAAACTATTGAACCTACATATAGCATTCCAGGAGGGTTTAGGATAAAGGGAAGGGTCAAGGAGGGGAAAGTAGGAGAGGGATTTGTTTCCTTTTGAAGAAACAAGTTGTCGGGTCAATCGAAAGACCAGTCCCAGCGCAGGCATACCCAAAATACAGTTAAAATTTCACCATCTCCATCAACCATTTTCTGTATGTATAGAGACTTGAAGTTAAAATATCAAGTCTAGGGTCACTCGTACATTTTTTATTATGTCCTAATCTGATTCGTATTAATTTATCCGTCTTAATTTTAGTATATGAGAAAATTTCTCATATACTAAAATTAAGACGGATGACATTTAATGTCAAAAAGTTGACTGCATTTATAAGGGACTCATTACGTCACACCGCGCGGATAAAATTCTATTATCCACGGTCGCCCGTTGGTTATAGACGTTTTCGTATTCTGAAATCGGAATAGGACACATTGTAAGAATGACATGCACTGTTCACAAATGATTGCGTGAGTAATTAGTCAAATAATAAGTCGTGAGTAAATAGTCAAATAAATAAATAGTAAAATAAATATGGGTTCCAGCCTATTCTCCCAGGGCAATGAAAATTGTAACAGAGTATTTCCAAAAGAGGCATCTCTATCAAATGAATTTGAGAACTGATCTTAAATGATATCTATTAGTTTTATATGTACTTTTTTCAACTTTTAAATACAGCGCTATTCAATACAGACAGGTCGATGTTGACAGGCTGTGGTGGCCATGTTGTTTTGGCGGCGTCCGTTAAATCTGTTTTATATTATTCAGCCAGCGGTGCCAAATCACCATGGCAGCTGACCCACGAGTTCAAAGTCAATGACCTTAGACAACGCCGTTTGTTCGCTGACTGGGCTTTCGAGCGTTTGACGAAGGACTCCCAATTTTGGTCAAAAAATTCATCTTTAGCGACGAGGCGCATTTTCGGATAAAAGACTTAACAAGCAAAATTTTCATATATGGGACGACACCAACCCACACAAAGTTCACCAGGTCAAATCCACAAAACGTTTCTGTTTGGTGCGGATTTTCATCCATTCTCAACTTAAGCCGGATATATGCAGCAGTCATTGAAAATTGTACCTCTCGGATTCGTGCTACCGTGCGATACCTCGACGAACATTTGAACGATGTCATAATACATCATGGCATAGCATTTCAAATAAAAAAATATATTTCGTTAATACCTCACACATAGATTGATTTATTCCATTTCAACATCTACCCTTTCCTATTGAATCACGCTTTATATTATCTTTTCGGTGGGAAGACGGCACTCCCGAATCATGTCATTTTTAACGAGAAAATGTATCGTTTTATAGCAGAAATAAGACAAAGACTTTTATTTCTCTAATAATTTTGTAATCTATAAGATAATAAAGAATACCTGAAGTTACTTTGAAATAAATAGTGTAGGTAACCAAAAAAAATTCTTTTGACTTCATATTTTTAATTATTACCCAAAAGTGATTTTCCCAAAAAGAGAAACCGGGGGTTTTACAACTTATTTTTTCTTGAAACTATTAGGTAAATTATGTAGAACTTCGTGTTTAATTTTTGCGATACAAATTTTGACATTGGGCATTTTCAAACAACTCAGATATCTATGGAATGTCTCTACATAAACAATTTTTGAAAGATGTGACACGTCCATAAGAAATCTTTAATTGGCTTGAAATATTTAAATGAAGATTTATGTCTACAACCTTTGACTCTTAAAGAAGCGTGAGGGTTGAAAAGTAATACACATCAATAATCTTTTATGAGAAATAACATACGAGTATAATATTTTTCTTTGTGGCATAAAGATATAATGAGATTCACAAATAGATTCTTGCTATGTATAATTCACTACAGATAAAGACGAACAAAGAAGAATTCATTAATGTTGGTAAAAGAAAATACTCTAAAGAAGTTTGTAAGTAGGTACGCATAGTGATGAGCCAAAGTCTTGCAGTTATGGTCTTGCAAGACTAGCATTTAGACCTGGACCTAAAGCGCATGTGTCGCTGCAAGACCAAGACCAGGCTATGTAAGAGTCTTGTGGTCTTGTAAAGATTTATGAACTTCTTCTTTTTTTGCGGCCCTCCTTCGTCCAGTAATGGACATTAAGTCTGCCCATGAGACCAATTGGTCACCAATTATGCCTTCTTTTTGAGTTCCCTTATCAATGCTTTTTTGAAAACTTTATATATTTTAATAATGACAAACTGATCCATTGAAAATCAGCTGTTTTTACCATCGCCGTCTATGAAATAACGAATAAATCTTTTTGTAACGCCATCTATTGAAAAAATCTTTTTTTTTTTTAAATTAAAGCAGCGGTCCTTATATATGAAATGACAATGATCTCGCACAGATGTCATCCCTGAAGTGCGCCAGAATTATAAGTTCATTTTTGGCTTGTTTATTTGTTTGTATATTACATTGTAATTATTGAATTTTGAAAGAAAAATTACAAATATTTGTTTGTGAAAGACCAGCAAGACCAAGTACACATCTGTAAATGAATGACCAAGACCAAAACTACACTGGTCTAGCATTTGCTCAATACTGCCTACCTATGTATATAAAAATATGAAGTCGAAACGAATGAAATATAATAAAGAAGTCATCTATCACGGAAATAATATGGATTGATATCGGATTACCGTCTCACAGTAATTTTGTCTCCAGAACCCTCTTTTGAGAGAAATTCTCTCCGCAGCCGTAGTAGCGATTCTCCCATGAACGAAAAAAAGAGTAATTTGATAAAACAATCTTCAAAACAACGCGTTTAGAATAAAGATGCGTATCACAGATACATCGACGTGACGTCACAATAATTGTCCACTTAAATGAATATTTTTCTTTTTTTATTTATAAATAGCGATTCGATATTTCCCTCAGGAGTTGGAAATTCAACCAACTACGCCACAAGTCTGACTTATATGTATGTATTAAGTCGTTAGACTTATGTGCTGGTGACTTGGGTTCGATTTTCAGCAAATGAGGCATTTGTTAAAAACTATTTAAAAACTTAAACAATATAAAACGTGAATATATTGCTGAGTGGCACCGGTCAAGAATAGTGCTTCCAATCCTTTCTATAAACGGTAATCAAACGGTTTTCGACAGTAAAAAATACAACATCCAAAACAACATGTCAAATAGTTCAGCTATAACGTTCACCACCCATTCAGAATGTTGTTCCTTTTTATGTGAAACGAGAAATGAGCTTGTATACAAGCTCATGTCGTACTTCCTTTTATAAGGTAATGCACACCCGCACACCTGTCGCTAGTTAGCCCACATTGTGGGATTTGCCGTGATGGTATAATATAATGAATGTTAAATGTATTAATTTTTTTATTTATTAATTATTTATTTATTTATTTATTTATTTATTTATTTATTTATTTATTTATTTATTTATTTATTTATTTATTTATTTATTTATTTATTTGTTTATTTATTTATCTATTTATTTATTTATTTACTTATTTATTTATTTGTTTATGCATTTATTCGTTTATTTATTTGTTTATTTATTTATTTATTTACTTATTTATTTATTTATTTATTTATTTATTTATTTATTTGTTTATTTACTTATTTATTTATACATTTTTTTTTTTTGCTTATTTTTTTATTTATTTATTTATGTATTTATTTATTTATTTATTCATTCATTAAGAATTGAGTTGCATAACAAATTAACATTATAGTGTCCCTCGTTAGGTAGGCGAGAACCTACCTACCCGAAATGAAATGAAACAAATAGATTTTATTTATTTATATAACCGTTTATATTACAATATTTGTGACTGACATTGTATCTAAACCATTTGTTCAACATTTTAAAATATCTACTGGATTAATTGACGAATCTGTAAAAATTAGTAAATTGCCATTTGGTAATTTCTTTCAATTCTTGCAGGATGCTTAGATCAAAAGAAGAGTGTCATGGAAGGAGTTGGAGGAGGACTTTGTCCAGGAATGGACATGTATAGGCTGAGAAGAAAAAGAAGAAGATTGTTTTATGGGTAAATGATTTTCATTTTTGTTGTAATAATGTGCACAATACCGCGGTTATTATTTTGAGGAAGTGTCTAAGTCGACCAGGAAACAATACTTAGATATTTACAATAGTGTTATACCTTGAACGTAAATCATTATGTATAAATATTAATAAATCAAAGCAGTAGATATTAGAGCAACCATGATACATTGTAAAGGTGAAACATAGTACCTAAGGAAGGTAGGCTGAGAGACAAATAGTCTTCAATAGATAACATAATTATCCTAATTAATCGAGCTTAAGTGTGAATATAGCTATTAAATTAGTCATTTGTTAAGACAATCGTTCCTTATAAATTATCATGAATAATACGACTATATTCTCAAAGACATACTAGGTCCTTACATATGAAATTGGCGTTTTGTATGGGAGGAACATAAAGTCGATTTTTTTTTAATAAAATATATTTATTTAATCAAAGTATGTACCATTGCTATCTATGCACTTTTGCCATCTCATAGGTAGTTAATCGATCCCTTTACTAAAGAAACCATTCGGACGGGAATCAATAAAATCTTTGATGGCGGTTTGGAGTTGAATTTTTTCCCTTGCAAGAAGTTATCCAAATTTCGATAAAAAGGGTAATCTGATGGGGCAAGGTCCGGAGAGTACGGTGGATGTCTTAGACATTCCAATTGTAGCTCCTCTTGGTAGCCGTCTGTTGTGCAGTATGTGGTCTAGCGTTATCATGAAGCAGCAGTGGCCTAGAGCGATTAACCAGCCTCGGTTATTTAGCAGCTAGCTTTTCCATCATGGTTTGCAGTTGCTGACAATAGACATCTGCCGTAATCGTCTGGCTAGATTTAAGAAAGCTGTAGTGAACGACACCAGCACTAGTCCACCAAACTCTCACAAGTAACTTTTTTGGAGTCAATTTTCGCTTGGGGCATGGTTTGGCTGGTTCGGCAGGGTTCAGCCATTGCGATGAGCGCTTCCGATTATCGTACAGGATCCACTTTTTATCACAGTTAATGATTCGATTTAAAATCCCTTCATTATTGTGCCGGTTGAGTAATGCAACGCAACAGCAACGCGCGTTTGTTGATTTGCTTCACTCAATTCGTGAGGTACCCACCTTTCAAGCTTTTTCACCTTCCCAATTTGCTTCAAGTGGATTAAAACAGTTTTATCACTAGCACCGCAGTCTGCAGCTAACTCGGACGTGGTTTGCGATGGATCCGCTTCCACAATAGCCTTCAATTCTTCATTATCAACTTTGGTCTCCGGCCGTCCACGGGGCTTGTTCTGCAGGTCGAAATTTCCAGAACGAAAACGTTGGAACCAAAAACGCACTGTGTTTTCTTTTACGGTACCGTCGACATACACATCATTAATCCTTCGAGCCGTTTCTGCAGCACTGGTGCCAAGCTGGATCTCGTACTCGTAAATAACGCGATATTTCAAGTTTTCCATTTTATAAACCGAATGACGCAAAGAAAAAAACAATTGAGTTAAAAACAAATGAATTATAATTTTCGAAACACAAATACATGAGTAAATAGCTGTATAAATTTGAATTTGGAATTCCTAACCAAAGAGAAGATATTTGAGATCAAAGTTGACAGTACGGCAAAACGCCAATTTCATATGTATGGACCTAATATTATTTAATTCAATAATTTTATAATATATGAATTTATCTAAATCACTACAATTCTGTATTTATAACGGAGATTTATTAGAGGAATATTTTCAAAAAATGGGGTTAGTGAAAGGCGGGAGAAAAACCTTGCTTTTGCTACCTTTCATCGACAATAATTCAATCCACATTGACGCATTAGTTTGGCTGGTTTTTAATTCTGACGACATAGCAGTAAGTGTAGAAAATGATCGTATCAAATATTTTTACAATTTTGTAGCTTGCCGCCAACTTGTTTTACAAAGTTCTCAGAGAAATATTTTTTGAAACTTTAAGAAAAGAAAAGCATACAATTTAATATAGCCGTGAAAAAAATACTATGTTTGGTAAGTACCTGTAGTGTAGGCGTGAAATACTTGTAAATATAATTTCAAAAAGACAAAAATATTAAAATGAAAAATTCGTAGAAAGAGATGTTCTTAGAATTGTTATTATTAGATCTGAAATTAATATAATTTACAATATTATGAAATGTATATATATATATATATATATATATATATATATATATATATATATATATATATATATATATATATATATATATATATATATATATATATATATATATATATATATATATATATATATATATATATATATATATATATATATATATATATATATATATATATATATATATATATATATATATATATATATATATATATATATATATATATATATATATATATATATATATATATATATATATATATATATATATATATATATATATATATATATATATATATATATATATATATATATATATATATATATATATATATATATATATATATATATATATATATATATATATATATATATATATATATATATATATATATATATATATATATATATATATATATATATATATATATATATATATACATTTCATAATATTGTAAATTATATTAATTTCAGATCTAATAATAACAATTCTAAGAACATCTCTTTCTACGAATTTTTCATTTTAATATTTTTGTCTTTTTGAAATTATATTTACAAGTATTTCACGCCTACACTACAGGTACTTACCAAACATAGTATTTTTTTCACGGCTATATTAAATTGTATGCTTTTCTTTTCTTAAAGTTTCAAAAAATATTTCTCTGAGAACTTTGTAAAACAAGTTGGCGGCAAGCTACAAAATTGTAAAAATATTTGATACAATCATTTTCTACACTTACTGCTATGTCGTCAGAATTAAAAACCAGCCAAACTAATGCGTCAATGTGGATTGAATTATTGTCGATGAAAGGTAGCAAAAGCAAGGTTTTTCTCCCGCCTTTCACTAACCCCATTTTTTGAAAATATTCCTCTAATAAATCTCCGTTATAAATACAGAATTGTAGTGATTTAGATAAATTCATATATTATAAAATTATTGAATTAAATAATATTAGGTCCATACATATGAAATTGGCGTTTTGCCGTACTGTCAACTTTGATCTCAAATATCTTCTCTTTGGTTAGGAATTCCAAATTCAAATTTATACAGCTATTTACTCATGTATTTGTGTTTCGAAAATTATAATTCATTTGTTTTTAACTCAATTGTTTTTTTCTTTGCGTCATTCGGTTTATAAAATGGAAAACTTGAAATATCGCGTTATTTACGAGTACGAGATCCAGCTTGGCACCAGTGCTGCAGAAACGGCTCGAAGGATTAATGATGTGTATGTCGACGGTACCGTAAAAGAAAACACAGTGCGTTTTTGGTTCCAACGTTTTCGTTCTGGAAATTTCGACCTGCAGAACAAGCCCCGTGGACGGCCGGAGACCAAAGTTGATAATGAAGAATTGAAGGCTATTGTGGAAGCGGATCCATCGCAAACCACGTCCGAGTTAGCTGCAGACTGCGGTGCTAGTGATAAAACTGTTTTAATCCACTTGAAGCAAATTGGGAAGGTGAAAAAGCTTGAAAGGTGGGTACCTCACGAATTGAGTGAAGCAAATCAACAAACGCGCGTTGCTGCTGCGTTGCATTACTCAACCGGCACAATAATGAAGGGATTTTAAATCGAATCATTAACTGTGATAAAAAGTGGATCCTGTACGATAATCGGAAGCGCTCATCGCAATGGCTGAACCCTGCCGAACCAGCCAAACCATGCCCCAAGCGAAAATTGACTCCAAAAAAGTTACTTGTGAGAGTTTGGTGGACTAGTGCTGGTGTCGTTCACTACAGCTTTCTTAAATCTAGCCAGACGATTACGGCAGATGTCTATTGTCAGCAACTGCAAACCATGATGGAAAAGCTAGCTGCTAAATAACCGAGGCTGGTTAATCGCTCTAGGCCACTGCTGCTTCATGATAACGCTAGACCACATACTGCACAACAGACGGCTACCAAGAGGAGCTACAATTGGAATGTCTAAGACATCCACCGTACTCTCCGGACCTTGCCCCATCAGATTACCCTTTTTATCGAAATTTGGATAACTTCTTGCAAGGGAAAAAATTCAACTCCAAACCGCCATCAAAGATTTTATTGATTCCCGTCCGAATGGTTTCTTTAGTAAAGGGATCGATTAACTACCTATGAGATGGCAAAAGTGCATAGATAGCAATGGTACATACTTTGATTAAATAAATATATTTTATTAAAAAAAAATCGACTTTATGTTCCTCCCATACAAAACGCCAATTTCATATGTAAGGACCTAGTATGTCTTTGAGAATATAGTCGTATTATTCATGATAATTTATAAGGAACGATTGTCTTAACAAATGACTAATTTAATAGCTATATTCACACTTAAGCTCGATTAATTAGGATAATTATGTTATCTATTGAAGACTATTTGTCTCTCAGCCTACCTTCCTTAGGTACTATGTTTCACCTTTACAATGTATCATGGTTGCTCTAATATCTACTGCTTTGATTTATTAATATTTATACATAATGATTTACGTTCAAGGTATAACACTATTGTAAATATCTAAGTATTGTTTCCTGGTCGACTTAGACACTTCCTCAAAATAATAACCGCGGTATTGTGCACATTATTACAACAAAAATGAAAATCATTTACCCATAAAACAATCTTCTTCTTTTTCTTCTCAGCCTATACATGTCCATTCCTGGACAAAGTCCTCCTCCAACTCCTTCCATGACACTCTTCTTTTGATCTAAGCATCCTGCAAGAATTGAAAGAAATTACCAAATGGCAATTTACTAATTTTTACAGATTCGTCAATTAATCCAGTAGATATTTTAAAATGTTGAACAAATGGTTTAGATACAATGTCAGTCACAAATATTGTAATATAAACGGTTATATAAATAAATAAAATCTATTTGTTTCATTTCATTTCGGGTAGGTAGGTTCTCGCCTACCTAACGAGGGACACTATAATGTTAATTTGTTATGCAACTCAATTCTTAATGAATGAATAAATAAATAAATAAATACATAAATAAATAAATAAAAAAATAAGCAAAAAAAAAAAATGTATAAATAAATAAGTAAATAAACAAATAAATAAATAAATAAATAAATAAATAAATAAATAAGTAAATAAATAAATAAATAAATAAATAAATAAATAAACAAATAAATAAACGAATAAATGCATAAACAAATAAATAAATAAGTAAATAAATAAATAAATAGATAAATAAATAAACAAATAAATAAATAAATAAATAAATAAATAAATAAATAAATAAATAAATAAATAAATAAATAAATAAATAAATAAATAAATAAATAAATAAATAATTAATAAATAAAAAAATTAATACATTTAACATTCATTATATTATACCATCACGGCAAATCCCACAATGTGGGCTAACTAGCGACAGGTGTGCGGGTGTGCATTACCTTATAAAAGGAAGTACGACATGAGCTTGTATACAAGCTCATTTCTCGTTTCACATAAAAAGGAACAACATTCTGAATGGGTGGTGAACGTTATAGCTGAACTATTTGACATGTTGTTTTGGATGTTGTATTTTTTACTGTCGAAAACCGTTTGATTACCGTTTATAGAAAGGATTGGAAGCACTATTCTTGACCGGTGCCACTCAGCAATATATTCACGTTTTATATTGTTTAAGTTTTTAAATAGTTTTTAACAAATGCCTCATTTGCTGAAAATCGAACCCAAGTCACCAGCACATAAGTCTAACGACTTAATACATACATATAAGTCAGACTTGTGGCGTAGTTGGTTGAATTTCCAACTCCTGAGGGAAATATCGAATCGCTATTTATAAATAAAAAAAGAAAAATATTCATTTAAGTGGACAATTATTGTGACGTCACGTCGATGTATCTGTGATACGCATCTTTATTCTAAACGCGTTGTTTTGAAGATTGTTTTATCAAATTACTCTTTTTTTCGTTCATGGGAGAATCGCTACTACGGCTGCGGAGAGAATTTCTCTCAAAAGAGGGTTCTGGAGACAAAATTACTGTGAGACGGTAATCCGATATCAATCCATATTATTTCCGTGATAGATGACTTCTTTATTATATTTCATTCGTTTCGACTTCATATTTTTATATACATAGGTAGGCAGTATTGAGCAAATGCTAGACCAGTACCTTTCATCGACAATAATTCAATCCACATTGACGCATTAGTTTGGCTGGTTAAGTGTAGAAAATGATCGTATCAAATATTTTTACAATTTTGTAGCTTGCCGCCAACTTGTTTTACAAAGTTCTCAGAGAAATATTTTTTGAAACTTTAAGAAAAGAAAAGCATACAATTTAATATAGCCGTGAAAAAAATACTATGTTTGGTAAGTACCTGTAGTGTAGGCGTGAAATACTTGTAAATATAATTTCAAAAAGACAAAAATATTAAAATGAAAAATTCGTAGAAAGAGATGTTCTTAGAATTGTTATTATTAGATCTGAAATTAATATAATTTACAATATTATGAAATGTATATATATATATATATATATATATATATATATATATATATATATATATATATATATATATATATATATATATATATATATATATATATATATATATATATATATATATATATATATATATATATATATATATATATATATATATATATATATATATATATATATATATATATATATATATATATATATATATATATATATATATATATATATATATATATATATATATATATATATATATATATATATATATATATATA
Organism: Molanna angustata; assembly: GCA_963576475.1. NCBI lineage: Eukaryota > Metazoa > Arthropoda > Insecta > Trichoptera > Molannidae > Molanna > Molanna angustata. The sequence continues at coordinate 22,477,143 of OY754973.1, forward strand.
TATATATATATATATATATATATATATATATATATATTGGAGGATTGGAGGAACTAAACAAATTTCTAATTTATTTAAACGGGCTCCACAGCGATATAAAATTTACAATGGAATTAGAAAATAATAATCAAATACCATTTTTAGACGTCCTAGTTATTAAGAAGGAAGATGGTAGCCTTGGTCATACGGTTAACCGGAAAGCCACACATACAGATAGATATCTACATGCATCCTCTAACCATCACCCGGCACAAATTGCATCGGTAGCTAATACATTAGTTTCCAGAGCTATAAAAATAACCGACTCCGACCACCAACAAAATGAATTAAATAACCTCAAAAAAACCCTGCAATGTAATGGCTTCTCCAATTTTGTTATAAATAAAGCAGTCAAACGTCAAACTAATAAAAACGTCATAAAAATTGATAAAACTATTTCTGAAAAACCGTTAGCTACAGCTTTTTTACCATACATAAAAGGAACCACAGATAAAATCAGTCGCCTTCTAAATCAACATAATATTAGAACAGTCTTTAGAACAGAAAATAAAATATCAACCCTTCTGCGAAATGTAAAAGACAAAATCCCTCTAGAGTCTCATGGCATATACGAAATACCATGTAAATCATGCGACAAGACATACGTGGGAAAAAGTAACAGAAAAATATCAGCCAGGGTCGCGGAGCATAGAGTGGATTCAAACAATAGAAAATTAACGTCTTCACTAGTCCAACATACTCTGAACGAAGGACATCAAATCGATTTCGATAATGCACGCGTAGTTGCAAGTATTAACACAGAAACAGTAAGAATTTATAGAGAGGCAATCGAAATTTACAAAAGGAAGAATGTCGTGAATAATCGAGACGATGGTGTGCGTCTCCCGCTGGCCTGGAATATATCAAGGAGAGAAGGTGAAAGCCTTGGAAGGTCAATAATGCTGAGGAACATCCCAACGATACCGAGGGTGAGATCATATAATGACCAGGTCAAGGAAACTGCCAACTCCACTATCAGAGATGCGATACACTTTGCTGGAGACAGAGACTGGAGGAGTTTTGTACGGGGTACATCTGTTGGAGATCTCGACCCTCAGTCACAAAACAACGACGCTGAGAAAAAGAGCGTTGATACGTTATTTATAATTGAAGTTTTTTATACACTATCATAATCAATGTTTTTTTAATAAAAAAATATAATTCACTCAAAGACCTGGTATTTTTCGCGTGTTCAGGGTGTTTTTATTTAAAAAAAACCTTGGCTCTTGGAGGTGTTTCAATAATCCTTTATGTACAAAAAAATGTTAACTCTAGTTACATATGTCTCCTTTTTGTATTTAAATTAATTCAAATTTTTTTCAAGCCCTAAAAATTTCCCGAGAAAAATTGTAATGTGAAAAAATCCAATTGGTGTTTGGAAACCTACGATGTTTATTTGACACCACGAATTTATTTAATGTAAAAAAAACGCTATGATTTGCTATTTTTTACAACCACGAAACAGTTTTAGCTTTCGGCAACGAAAGTCAACATCAAAGAAAATGTCTGAGAATAATTTGACTATAAAATTTCATACAGTTTCGGTGGTGTATTAGATCCAAAGGCGAAGATTTAAATCGAGGGCTTTTCTTCGTCCTCTACACATCAGTCAAAATGATATATAAAAAAAAAACTTGGTAGGTCGTCACCAATGTCTTACCCTTCACAAGTATAAAATAAAAAATATGTTTTTTCAAACGTATCTAGTATGTAGTTCGTACGCCTCACCATTTCCTTACGAACATATACTTGTACATTATATTTGGGATTGATATTATGTATATTCTTATACAGTAAACATTTAATTTAATTCACAATAGATATACACTGTATTTTTTTAAATTCTTTATATGTAGGTACCTATGTACTTGGTTTTTAAATGAAATTTAGTTTTTGAATACATAAATAATCAATATTTTTTAATTTTTCTCACAGGGTGGCAGGAGCTACCATATTATGATCAGTATCAACACCAGGGTACGAAGAATAATTGGAAGGCCGAAGCTTCGATGGCTGGACGGAGTAGTAAAGGATGCAAACAGTATCAGCCTCCATAACTGACGTAATGCATCACAAGACCGACAGTCATTGAAACGGGCTCTGCAGGAGGATAAGACCCAACCAGGGTTGTAGAACCACAAATAGATCTTCTTAGTTGGTACAATTTTGGGAATTAATTGGCAGCAAAGCGATGCATTTCTTCATCCACTTCGCTCGGTATTCAGCGACTCTCTTATGGGACTCTCAGTATGGCACTGTTTAAATAGGAAGAAATATCGTCATTTGACAGATGAAGAGATTTAGGTAATAGACAGATAGGGTAAGTTCTTCTTCTTGTTGCCTCTTTCCAGTTCATCTGTTCATACGCAATCGCCAGACCTTCCGATCTTCCGCCATTTCTCTGGATAGTTGTTCCTCCCTCAGCTCCCTCTCAATATTTCAGATGACCTGTGAACGGCCTCTAGATAGATAGGTTAAGTAATGTTATATCATTCAAAACATTCTTTTGTGATATATCAAAATAAATGCTTAAAACTTTTCGGACTACCTTATTATTTTATATTGCTAGATTTTACCTGTATAGATTTAGGTTACGTTAGATTTATTATATCTCACAAGAGACAAACCAAAAATAAACTTAAAACTCTGAATAGGCTATGTTATATTATGACTCTCGTAAGATAAAGACGGATGTTGACTTTAAGAACATGACTCCTCACTATAGTCACAGTCGTGTAGAGAAGGAACTGTCGTAAGATTTCGTGCAAACACGCGTGCGCAAGCAATATAGTTCATTTATTCACTTTATACGTTCCCCGTAAAGCCACTCAACAGCACGAAACTATTCCGCCATTTCATTTATATATAGGAAAATAAAATGGCCGACCGGAACTGTTAGGAGCAGATCGAATGTCATAGAATTGGTACAGAAAACGTACAAAGAGAGAGAGAGATCTCTCTTCTTGAGCCTTTCATGCACCATAAAATGTACACAAGGAAAAAAAAACGTTTCTTTTATTTAGTTTACTTATACAAAACTTCTTTATTTATTGTCAAGATAAAGTTTTATATTTTATACGTGTAATAACAAGATGTGAACAATATTCCGAATGAAAGAAACGTTAAAAGAGTAAATAAAAGAGAAAATATGTATTAATGTGAATGCAAAGACATAAATGTTTGCTTCCTGCCTATCCCAATACGATGGACATAAAGGCTATAAAGATCTTTAAATACTTTTGATGAAACAAAAACCTAAATATACCATATATTTTTTTATCCAGTACCTACAAATGTACATTAATGTACAATAACTGAATATTTTTTTACTATTTTCAATAAATATGCTTTGTAAGATTTGACGCGTGAACTTCGTTTGATTTAAAATAAAATAAAATATAAATATTGTCGACATGAATTATTATATTTTTCTAACGATTTTCAAATAAATGTACTGTAAGTTTTCCTGATTTAAATCAAATTTCAGTATAATTTATTCATGGGTTAAGGGTTCAATTCAGAAACGAATCAAGATGTGGCTTTGATTAATATTAAGGAGCGGAGTAATGAAATCTTCGATTTCAACAAACGTCATAAATCATGTTCAAGAACCGTATCCTTATAATTTGATAGCAAACATTTCAAACAAGTTTTTGCACGGGGTTCAGTCACAAAGAGGGAAAACACTAATTATTACAATATATATGTATGTGTGATTGTATGTATCTGTGGTAGAGTATTCAGTTTAACAAGTTTTGATTTGATTACTCAGAAGATCTCTCTTGTGGGCATATTATTTCGAAGTTGGTAAGCATTACAACTATGTATAGCAGTACTTGCAAATCTGCTACTGACAAAGGGATCCTGGTATTAAACACACAACATACCGTACATAATAATATTAACGAACTTGGGTGCTAATTTTGAACGAAAACAAAACTATGAATTTCGTCCACGTTTTTAGAATTTATGTAGGACTGATTACGACAGGAATAAATCTAAAATCAATCACGTCAGCTCGTACTATAATGTAAAAAAGAAACAATTTTATATGTAAAAAAAAATTAAAAAGGTAACATAATATAATGAAGAAACAGCATAAAAGTGTCACATAATTGAACCTTGAATCATCACAATCGCATGGCCCTCTAATCAAGATGAAAATACATTTTTTTCTGTAAAGAATAACGTCTGGTTATCGAGTTTTTTCTTTGGCGTTTGTTGTCTGTTGTACAGCATTTAATGTCATGATGTTATGTTTCATACACACCCAGGCGTTAATTTTGGTATACACTTTAAGATTAATAGCTTAACTAGAATATCTTGACGACAATCCACGATCATAAGTTCCTCTCAAAAAAAACCATAAGAGAAAAAAACATGAAAAAACAATCTTCTATATCTCGACTCGAGGATGGTCCATTGCTCAATTGCAACTCACTTACATAAAATAAACATTGAAAATAGGTTGACATGCAGAGCAGGTTTGATCAAGAGATATTTTAATGTCCGATGCACCATTAATATGACATCTATTCCTTCAAAATATATATGCCTGTTAACGTGTCTCGTTTCCTATCGTTAAACTTTTTCCCGTTTATTCAGAAATATCTTGATAAATGGGATTAATCTCTGAAGACTTCATTTACAATAACCAGAATCACTCCTTCCATTTGGCACAAATCACTCTCTAAAGGGTGGGTTGCGTATTATAAGAATAAATAAAAAAAGTACCTCATGACATAATCAAGCCATCTAAATTTCAATTCATCGAATCATTGTATGTATACAATTGATTTTCTTCACAGTAGATTGTTTGTTTAAAAAATCTTGCTAGTAAATAATATTGTAGGTAATAAATCTCGTTTCATTCTTGTAGGAAATTGAGCCATTGTCTGGAAAAGCGTATTGTTTTTGGCGTCAATAAAGTAATACAATTATTTCTAAGTTCAATCAACATTGTCCATGTTTATTCATGTGTAAAGTAGTAAATTGAGAATTTACTATAGACCAAAATAAAACCTGACGAGAATGACACAAGCAGAGTCTGTGCCAGCCATTATTATTGCAATAAAAATAACAATATAAGACAAACGTATTTAATGTAGCAGACGGATTAACAGCTTTGATCTGTTGGGAGTTTATTACGCCCATTGCGATATCAAATTAAGAGACTCAATTAATTGGTACTTACAACAAATAATTGATTGTTTGTTGATAACACTTTAACTATGATTGAATTGTGAATATGTGAAAAAGTTATAACTTCTGTTGAAGTTAGATTTCCTAATTTGGAGTAGGCAGAGAGAACCGAATGCCAGGCTTCTTTTTCATGATATCACTTTGTGGTATACTGCGTTGGGCGGTCAAACAGTATATCTTCTATAATCTTTAGTCTATTATAAGGGATGATTTCTTCAATAATAACGCCCGCATATGATGACTGAAAACGGCCCATTCGAAGAACGTTGGTAAGAAAGAATGCACGGCACGAATATTAGCTCTAGATTCTTGAGTCTAGAAGCACCTCTATGCTCATGGTCTCGGCACGATAGTGCAAAACATGACAATCAACGTCGATGAAAATAATATTCACAGACACGGATTGTCGCTAGATTACAATTTAAAGCTTTTAAGAAGTCTTGTCATAATTATAGTACCTTACTATTGTTAGATTCCCAGTAGGTTATATTTTTACAGAGATCTTGGTCATACCCCTGATGTTTCTCATTTAAAAAGATCTGAAGTCAATGACAGTCCACGAGTGTGAATCTTCCATTCACATTCGTCGATTATTCTTTTGCATTATGGTGCCGAGGTTGCTAATCTAGAGGGCTCCATGGGCTCTTTTGGTGCTATGCATTTTTTTCTTGTCGCTCACTTAGCGTTCTGTGAAGGGGCCGTTTACATGTGTAGAGCGGCTGGTGGTGGTAGTAGCGAATGATGTTAAAATAAAATTTTGCGTACAAGACATGCATATTTAAATTCAAATTTATGATTCGAAATTTTCACTTTATTTTCTGAATAATTATATTATCTACAATCGAATTATAAAATCAAAATTATAGATTTGTTGTCCTATCCTGAGTATCATTAGAGGAATGCAAAGTATGAACTAATCTAAATTTTTGGATTATTATTCAAAGTTCTCTAAAGGAACTTCATTTACATAGTCCCCATAAAATGAACGAGTATTGGTGGTGTGTAGAGGGAACAATCGTTATGAAATATCCGATTTTCAGAACATAGCAAGAGTAAATACTGTTTAATCTAGCTATTGTCCTTTTATTACACACATCAAACAATTTGATACATATGGTGGCATGGAATATATTATTTGAAACAATTATATTGAATAATAATCAGTTGAATGGTTATACATATGTTTAGCGTGGAATGGGTTTGACGTCTGGCTTTTGATTTTATTCGAACAAAAAATTATTTCGTACTATCGGTTAATATTAACGATTGAAAACCGACTGTATTTTTTGCCGTCGAATCTACATATCAAAAATGGGCCTATTACATATTATAAAACTGGCTTATAATAGGATTGAAATCCATAATATTTGGTATTGAACACAAAGGTATGTACTTCTTATTATCATTGGCAGTGTTATCTGGCCTCTCACAGGGGGATATAAACATGCTCTAATATATTATGATGTATCTCATTATTTATTCAGACCAACACAAATTCCTTTAGTCTTGTTTATTCCTTCGATTCCCCATTGAACTGGGATGCCCCAGAGGCACGAAGATGATTTGTGATGTATTTCTTCAAATAATCTTATTGTTTTCTACACTATATTATCATTGAACTTTGAAAAAGGTCGATAGGTAAAATTATATTTTATGTCCAAAAAAAAATTTATCTGGCGTAGACAAAAGTTCTTTATACATTCATAACTCGATTTATTGATTTCATTGGCAGGACATAGATATTTTGCGATTAATAACCGTTCCACAAAGGGAATGCCAAATCAACAAGGCGCGTGGAATTGTTTGTTAGTTTTTATGACACTTTTTTAATATCTCAAGATATGAAGTTGGAATATTAGAGGAGAACCTAGAAATCAAGGCACCCTAATAGGCCCTACTTTATAACAGTAAAAATATTTGATTTACATACACATTGGTATAAGTAGGTAAACAAACAAAAAAAATGTAAAAAAATAATAATTTAATTTTCTATAAATATGAACATTGTTGTAGTACCTACATCTCAAACTTTTTTTATCAATTTTTATAAAAATTGAATTAAGTGACGACATCGTTTCTAACAAATTGTAAGTAAACACTAAGCAATATCTCACTCAATAGTTTGATACTTACTCAATCTACAAACATACATCAAGCTGTTTTCATATTCTGGGTAGGAAAAACAGACTGACCTCCATACTATCCTATCCTGACATATACCTGTATGGGGTTTTCGGCTGTGATCTTGATACTTAATTTTCTAATAAAAAAAAATAATACCTACACTTAATTTTCGGCCCTACATAGTCCGGAACAACCCGTGCCTACCATTTATATCAACCATAGAGGATTTTTGTGTAATATGTATTCTTTAGTTTTCTTTTTGAAATCCTCGTTGGATCCGCACTGCTTCAAACTGGCAGGCATGGGGTTCTAGACCTTGGGCAGCAACACATTGTCGGTCCTACGTCCATAGTCATTGTTGAATTAGTTTGTGCGTAAAAGTTTGTTGGTCACTGGTCTAGTTTGTCTGTCGTGTGTAATTAGTAGTCTGTCTTTAGGTCTCAAAAAATGCTCAACCAGAATGCTATTCTCAACTCTCCTCTGAAGAGACAATACTTTAGATCGGTCGAAAAGGCATTTATTTTTAACTTTTTAGCAATTTCTTAAGTCATAATAATTTTTAGGAGTCTTCTTTGTAATTTTTTTTTTTTTGTCCACGTAGGGGACGCCAGCGACTTGTTCGTATATGTTGAAGGTCCACTGTGAATGGATGGAGGAGGGACCAAAGATGCAACTTCTTCTGAGCAATTCCCGTGGTAGTATCTATAGAATAAACTTAAAATCTTTGCAATCTTACTTAGAGTAGTTTTATATGCCAATCCATATGACGATATTCCATATGATATAACTGAATCACAGAGGGCCATATACAGCAATCTGGCCTAGCAGAAAGTTAATCTAGGTCTTATTATTTTGAAAATTGCTGTCATAGTTTTTAGTTTACTGCAAACATAGTCAACGTGTTCTTTGTAGTTTAAGTGTTAACATACCATACCATCACGCCATTTCCCTATTTGGGGTAGCCATTTCCCTACTTGACATACATTCCTCGCTTCATTCACGTCCATACGTCGTCTCATACACGCTCTTCTTTTATTCTTACTTCTAACATCACCATCTTTCATAATCCCATTTATGTGATCGTGCCAACTTTTTCTTGGCCGACCTCTACTTTTCGTTCCTCTTTTATCAGCCTTGTATACTTTTTTTGTCAGACGGTCATCACTCATTCTTTCTATGTGGCCGTGTTTGTCAATGATTAGTCCTAAATACCTATATGATGTGACTTCTGTCAATGGTGGGCAGTTACAATTATTCTGAGAGTTAATATGCAAACATTGTTGATTATGTGATAGAATTTGTAATTTGTGCGTGGTTTTATTGTTACAGAAATGGATATGCAGAAGTTGTGTTATGTTTTCACTTATTACTAACCCTTTATCATAAGCCCATGCGCAAAGTTGAGTGTAACATAACTGCATTTCATGTTCGGCTTCGATAATATTTTTGGAGGATGCAACTAATGCTGTATCATCGGCAAATTGATAAATTTTACATTTATTTTTTTTAACAATATCAGTCATATCTTTGACGTATAAAAGGTACAATAATGGTGCGATTATTGACCCCTGTGGTGTTCCGATATCTAAATTAAATGAATCAATTAACCCTTTATTTACCTATACAATTATTTTTCTGTTTGTCAAATAGTTCTTAACCCATCTTAATAGTGGACCTCTGATACCAGACCTCTCCTGGCACTTGAAAAGTAGTTTGTGGTTAATTGTATCGAATGCTTTAGTAAAAACTACAAAAACAACAATCACGTGTTTTCCGTTGTTTGAATGTGAATTAATATAATTTGTAAATCGTTTGAGAAGTGTTGTAGTGCTTTTCCCGCTTTGGAAACCATATTGGTGTTCAGATATTATATTACTTTTCCATAGAAATGATTTAATATGATCAACGATATATTTTTCCATTATTTTATCAATCGATGGTAATATAGAAATAGGTCTGTAGTTTTCGTAATCAGAATGTGAACCTTTTTTTATAAATTGATCTAATTATAGCAATTTTCAATCCGTTTGGTATAATTCCTTCCTCTACACTTTTATTTATTAGAACATATATTATTGGAGATAATTTTTCCGAGATTTCTTGTATATCTGCCATTTTTATACCATCCATACCTGCAGATTTCTTTTAACATGTTTTATATATTTTTTTAATATATTTACCATAGCTTTTCTGAAGTAAATTGATTTATCACACACAGAAATGCAATCACTCTGACATAAATAAATTCGTCTTGGTGTTGTTATTTTATTTATCTCAGATATAGGCCTAGGTTGCGGCTCTAAGGGCATAGGCAGTAAAGGCGGGGGTGGGCGGCCGACGCTGTTGTGCCCTCGTCAATTCTGTACTTAGAGAAGAGCAGGACGAACGCCTTTGTCTTGTTCGGCAGTGACTCGTCAACTGTGGCGAATGTTGTTTGGTTCGGGCACACCGCCGGCGCAGACGTCGGGTCAGATATCCTGTGTTGATAATTGTGACGTCAAATCTGACAGGTGATGATTGCGTCGGATGCCCCCGGTGTTAGCCCGCCAAGCCTTCGGACGCCAACACGAGGAGCGAGGGGTGCGGGGAAAAGCCCTTCCGTTCGATCTGTGTGCCTAGGGGCTTGCCCCTGCTGCCGATCTTGAGCGGTTGCCCCGCCGTTTGAGGTTGGATTCTCGGGGGCAGTGGTTGAACCCGATGGATAGTGGATTTTTTGTGTTGTCCGACGTTGCGGCTGCGTCCGAGGGCGAACAGGACCAATGGGTTCTATAGCGTCACCGACGTGGAAGTGGTATCGCGATCTCCATAGATCTCAGATATAAATGTTTGACAAAACATTTGTGCAATAGATGTTTCGTCATTCTTCAAATATCTTAAAAGTTCTTCATCAATGTTTTGTTTGGTTTTACTTAATAAGCTATTAATTTCCTCCCATAATAATTTACTATTTCCCTCTGCTTCAATAATTTTCGACCTATAAAATGAATTTTTTGAATATTTTTATTATTGCATATGCGCAAACATTGGATTTTTTTCCCTGTCGGGAGTCAAAGATATTTTTAATTATCTCAATAGAGACGAAGTTGGAATATTTACTGTAGGAGAACCGGGAAATCAAGGCACCTACAGGGCTTAGGTCGTAAGCCCTGTAGGAGCCTTGATTTCCCGGTTCTCCTACAGTAAATATTCCAACTTCATCTCTATTGAGATAATTAAAAATCTGTTAAAAAATGATTATTTTGCTTTTGATATGTCTTTATTAATTTTGTTTCGAAGTTTTTTATTTACATGTAACTAGTTTATAAATATATCTACCTACAAACTATGGAGTTCTTTTAAGAATTGTCGATCGACAAACTAAACTTAAATAAATATATTTATTTAAGTGTCGGTTTAAGTTCTTATTTTATTTATTTATTTAATTTGTAACTTCTTGAACATAGGTATGTATAATAATTTGTATAATTTCATTTGTATAATCTAATAAAAAAATAACGGTTTGATTGTACGCACATCATAATAATTTACATATTTACTTATAAATAAACTATTAAAATAAACATCCAAATGTTAAAAAGCCTTTATACTATATTTAACTAACAAATCCAAAATATGTACTTTTCAGCGTAATAGGAAATTGCGTGTTTTTTCCTTCAACGGAAATGAAAAAATATATCTTCAATTTCCTCTCTTCCGGGACAGAAGATATTATATCCAATACTGGGGATTGAAATTGGAATGAATTTTACATTTGAAAGTTTTGTTAAAAAATAAAACTTACCTGCGGACTGATAGAGAAATATTTATTTAAATACATTTTGACCTGTCAAAAGAAACGGAATTACAGAAGGAAAACTAGTGTAAAATTCATTTAAATATAACTGAATAAAGTTAATTAACCGAATATCGATATCATACCGTAAATATATAAATAATATTAAATTCATTTTTTTTCTATTCATTCATTTTGGTTTTAGACGCGTTTCGTGCAAGGCATATCGTTAGAAAAATGCTTTAAGGCCCCCATTCACGATCGTGCCAACCTTCCAAATGGCTTGCTATCACTCCAAAATGCGCTCGTGAATGTCAAAACCCGCGCAGCCCAATTGGCCTGACACACCAAAATGGAATTCCAAACGATCGAAACTCCATAGTGCCGCGACAAACAGCGCGGCGCATCTTGTCGGTACGGCATGCTCGTGAGTGTGAAAACCAGCGGTACATTGCGCCATCTCATTGCGCCGAGCTGTTTGACACTCTCGTGAATGCGAAAATACAACATTTTTTCATATATATAAACAAACCGCTATAGCAGTTTGATCCCTTATCATCAAAATTATAACTCATTTTTACTTGAAAATTTAAAAAAAATATATATATCATTAATGCGACCGCTTGTGTATACTAATTTTGATGGCTCGATGGCGCTATGGCACGATGGCGCACCCGTGAGTGTGATATAAATTTTACAATGCTCCAAATAGAACTGGTCCATATGGAGCGACGCCGAATGACACGATCGTGAATGGACTGCTTTACAAGACAACTAAAACTGATACTTTGCGTTGCTATTGTTACCTATGATTGTTACCTTAGCATGCTTATTTTACAATACTCATCTATGGCCTGATTGCGTATCCAGTCATTCCTCTTCCTGTCTTCTAGTTTTATGGCCAACATTATCCTTTCCAGTTTTCTTTGTGCTACACGCAGCTTGTTGGTAGACAATTTAGTACAGGTCGTTGTTTCCATGCCATAAGTGAATACTGGCAGAACGTACTTCTCAAACACCATTGACTTCAGGGATTTCGCCGGTATGGGGCTACGAAAGGTGTTATCGAGTTTCCCAAAGCCCGCCCATGCGAGACGTTTTTATTTATTTATTTATTTTTTCAACATAATTTCATTTATAAAAGATCCCACTAACCATATATGTTTATCAGTGGGTTTCTATATCATACAATATATGTGCTAACTAACCAACAATGACAAAAAATGAAATTGGTTTGACAGTATAAAAATGTTTTGATAGATCCAAAACAACACTAGAATAAAAAAACATACAGAAGAAAACCCAAAAAATACAATAGTGTAAGAACAAAAACAAAAGGAAAAGTAATAAAACAATAAAATAAAAGGAAGGAAAAGAACATTATTGGTTAAAAATGATTTTTTACAGGATCTTTCGATTTTATTAAACGAATTTAATCCAATTAAGTCTGAGGGCAAGCTGTTAAAAATTGTTGGTATTGAATACTGCAATGAATATTGAATGAATTTTCTTCTCTTAATTTTGATGGTTTGATTGTCTCTGCCCAGAGTCATCTTATGTCCAAGGTAAATATAGTGGTCAACCTCTTCTCCTGGAAGGCAATAATAGCTTGTGTCTAAGTTTGTCATAATACCCCATCGTCATTAAATTTGCAAAAACAGAAGCAGAAATGGATGTCAAGAAGCAGAAGCAGAGTGCTGTTGCAACACTAGTAAACATGTTCCCATAAAAATATATCTGTGATTCATCTTCAATACGAGATAACGAAAAAAAACGGTTAATGTACTTAATGTTACTTTGATAACATCGTTTATACGCGTCGCTTTAGTATTATTATGTAGAACTTTTGAAGGATCTTCCTGAAAGCTGTGGCTGTACATCGCTCGTCTTTGACGGTGAAGGGTGAATGTGACGATGAGTGTGGGGGCATTATCAGCGGATTTGTCGTCAAATCAGAAAAGGATCATCCCAAAGCTGACAACACGGAGACGACACGGAGTTAAATCGATGAAGATTACACGTGAATAAGGTTTACAAAACATGGTCACATCGAGGAATACACTGAAACCGCGCTTAGCGAACATACTTTGATTCAAAGCCTTTTTCTTAATGTGATGATACCCTAGTTAAGCGAAACAATTTTCAAACGAATAAATGTAAGATACCATAAAATCTTTTAATGTTTTCATGAATAAATTATTTAATTAATTATATATAAAAAACTATTAATTTATTATAAATACGTCAAGGGAAAACCTTTTATCCCTTTTAGAGCATATTGCGCGCACGGATGCTTTTGGGGTTGCAAGTTGTGCAAGTTGTTGCTACTTAAGTGAACCCATAAATCCAAATTATTGAATATTTTAAGATATTTAATCTGCTATACAACACATGTACATAGGTATATGTATATGTCAAGATAGGACAGTATGGAGGTCAGTCCTTTTTTCCTACCCGGAATATGAAAACAGCGTGGTATGTATGTATGTTTGGAGATTAAGTATCAAACTATTAAGTCTTCTTACATATTGTGTATTCTTACATAAAGAAGAAAATACAAATTGTATGAAGCGATGTCATCACTCAATTCAATTTTTATAACTAGTTGCATGTATCACATGAGATCCAACTATCGATGGCGATAGTATGTATAATTGAAGAATACGTACCAAACTATTAACACATAAACACAAATTAATAAATATTTTAAGATATTTTGTTTTCTATATAAAACATGTAGTTATGTATGTCAGGATAGGATAGTATGGGGGCAGTCTGTTTTTCCTACGCAGAATATGAAAACAGCATGATGGTATGTATGTATGTTTGGAGATTAAGTATTAAAATATTAATTCTTCTTATATATAATGTATAAGCCACTTCCATACAAATTGTATGAAGCAATGTCGTTACTTAATTTGATTTTCATAAAAATTGTAAAAAAAAATTGAGATGTAATACTATAATGTTGATATTTTTATAGCAAATTAAATTATCTAGTTAGGGTTTTTTGACTTTTTTGATATTCTTAAAAACTTTGAAAACAAAGGCATTTAAACGGAATTTTTTTGAAAAAACAAATTTGAGATTTTGTTGTTGTCTATATTTATACCAATTTCCAGCGTTCTAGCTTTTATGGTTTCTGATATAAATGGAAAAATAGAGTGAAAATTCAAAAGTTGATTCCTGTACACAATATGTAAGAAGACTTATTAGTTTGATACTTAATCTCCAAATAGACGTACATATACCATCATGCTGTTTTCATATTCCGGGTAGGAAAAAACCTCTGACCTCTTACCTGACCTCCATACTGTCCTATCTTGACAAACATACCTACATGTGTTGTATAGAAAACTAAATATCTGAAAATATTAAATAATTTGGATTTATGGGTTTATAGTTTGGTACTTATTCTTCAACTATACATAATATCGCTGTCGACAGTTGGGTCTTACGTGTTATATGCACCAAGTTTTAAAATAATCTTTGTATTAGTATAAATTAATTAAAAGATTTTTCTATCAAAATATTTTTATTCGTTAAAATATTTAATAAATAGAAATTTCTGTTTATATAATAATACACTGTTAAATATTGGATTTATTGTATGAGCTTACGGCACTGTTGTAGGAGATTCGTGTTTGAAATCAATTCTTCATATACCTACTCTCGGAATTTTAAATGGTTAAAATTGTATTTATAATTTTAATTTATTTTTTAAACTAAAAATTAATATAAAATAAAACATTTTTCTCGTTAGAATATTTACATAAATTTATTTTATCATTAAATACACCAGTACTGTGAAAAAATGTTTAAAAAAAATCCTTTATGTTGTATAAAATAGAAAAATAAAAGAAAAAAATCATGTAAGTAACCAAATGTATGAATGAAAACGAATAATTTTTACATCATCATTCAACCAAAATGGATTTATCAGTTTCTAAAGTCAAAAGGATGGGATTGATATGGATACGTTATGTTGTGGCATGTGGCAAAGAGGTCGGTAGTAATAACCGGTAATATAAACCGGTTATTGAAAATCCCTCATAGTACCGCCGGCGCCGTGTCTTTCCACGAACCTGAAACCCGCATAAAGAATACATATTATAATATATATGTAAGGCCCATCCCTTTCGCTGCTTTATCGCTGCATATATTTTAAGGCAAATGCGTACCAATTTTCTTCCAATAAAATCCACCGTTTATATATTTGTAGGTACTTCACACGATTCAAATTTAACTTTCAATGGCCAAGTTTTTAAATGAACGGTTATTTATTTTTTATGTTTTTTTTTCAATGTTTGAAAGTGTTTCTTCATGATATAACTCTATAATAACAAAGAATTATGATGAAACGAGTGGGTTATGGCCAACGCTAAATTCCTCTCTAACAAATCATTCTATAAAGTGTTCAAATTTTGCATGGAAAATATTCAGCATTTTCATGAAATGAGTTTGTTAATTTTTTTTTTATTTAAATATTTTATTATGAAAACTTGATGATGCCATTTAATGAAAGTGATGTGTCTTTCTACCAATTTGAAAATAGAAGATTCAAATTTTAAGATCCCTGAGCTTGGGGTACCTTTGAAATATTTGATAGTTAAAAAAAATGAGAAGCACTTATCAGATATCCTCCAAAATATCCTTTTTATGGGGTCTAAGCTAGTATTAGACATACAAATTTACAAAATTTGAATACAATATCAGCATGATACTAGTTGATAATCTGCAATAAAAAAAATACCCTTAAAAATTGTAAAATCATAAATCCCCACTATATCCCCTTGGGTTAGTGAGGAGTAAAAAAGGATTAAATAAGGTATGTAATAGTGTAAATATTTTTTTATATAAATATTTTTTGCAGTTTTTATGTTAATATTTTTTATGAAAATATTTTATGTAAATATTTTGTACATTTTTTACAGTATTTTTTACAAATTCGGCTATTGTGCTAATTCAATGAGCTAGAAATACTCATACTTAAAATAAGTTATTTTTGGATAGAACATGCGATCAACATTGAATCGTAGTATTTTTTGTCGGTCGAAACATAAAGTATGGTAAAAACCTATTTCGAGTTCAAAATGGGTTTGAAATACCAATACGTTTAAAAGTAAACGCTGTAGAACGATTTTCCGAATTCTGTGTTTCCACTTTCTTACAACCGGTGTCTTTTTAAAACCCGAATTAATATTTTCCCGAGCAGATTGCAATCCCTCCCCAACGCTACGTAGCGCGTTTCTTCGTAAAAGTATAATGGACCCAAGTGCTAATAGCTGGTGTCCTCTACGCAGCCATGAAAAAAAATATTAGTGAACACGCATCGATTGTCATAGCGTGATTTGGTATTTATTTAACTTATGTATATAATATAAACAAATATAATGCACACTGTCGGGCTAATTGCCATTAGGCAATTTCTTCCAACCAAATAGATTACAGAGTGACAGAATTATATATGTACATCAACAAAAAATGAAAGCTAAAAAAGAACAAAGAAAATATTCATAACACCAAGATAAATAGTAAAAACAAAAAAAAAACATAGCAAAAAAAAGGATTGGGAAAGAACATGAAGAGGAAATCGAGATCAGGTGTTTATGAATAAATATCCCTCCTTTGATAAATATCATGTACCAAAGGGAAGGAAGGGAAAGGAGAGGGATCAGGTATTTTCGGAGAGATATCCCTGCTTTAGTCCTTTAGTGTGTGTATATTTCAATGTTCTGTTGGTGTCATAAATAAATAAATAAATAAATAAATAAATAAATAAATAAATAAATAAATAAATAAATAAATAAATAAATAAATAAATAAATAAATAAATAAATAAATAAATAAATAAATAAATAAATAAATAAATAAATACATAAATAAATAAATAAATAAATAAGTAAATAAATCAATAAATAAATAAATAAATCAATAAATAAATATAAAAGAAAATAAATAAATAAATAAACAAACAAATAAATAAATATATTAATAAATAAATAGTCCTTTAGTATGTGTATATTTCAATGTTCTGTTGGTGTCTTAAATAAATAAATAAATAAATAAAAAATAAATAAATAAAAAAATGAATAAGTAAATAAATAAATAAATCAATAAATAAAAAAAAGAAAATAAATAAATAAACAAACAAATAAATAAATAAATAAATAAATAATATTAATAAATAAATAGTCCTTTAGTGTGTGTATATTTCAATGTTCTGTTGGTGTCTTAAATAAATAAACAAATAAATAAATAAATAAATAAATCAATAAATAAATCAATAAATAAATAAAAAAGAAAATAAATAAATAAATATATTAATAAATAAATAGTCCTTAGTGTGTGTATATTTCAATGTTCTGTTGGTATCTTAAATAAATAAATAAATAAATAAATAAATAAATAAATAACTAAATAAATAAATAAATAAATGAAAAAAATAAATGAAAAAAAAAAAAAAAATAAATAAATGGAAAAAAAAATGAAAAAAAAAATAAATAAAAGAATAAATAAATAAATAAATAAATAAATCAATAAATAAATAAAAAAGAAAATAAATAAATAAACAAACAAATAAATAAATAATATATAAATAAATAAATATATATAAATAAATAAATTAATTTATATTTAAATACATAAATGAATGTTTTTTTATATGAGAAAATAAATATAAAAGATAATTATTTTATATTTTTAACTAGCTTTTATGTCCCGCCTTTGGCCAAGAATGTAAAATTGTGAAAGAAAAAGCAATCGTTTTTATAATATTGTCACCCAATTATTTTGCAATATCAGACTATGAAAAGTGGTTTGAAATTTGATTGAGTTTAAGTATTGTAAAATGTTCAAGTGATGGCCACAACCCATTATTTTTTATATATTGCTATAAAGTGTGAATGAAGTATAATATTTATACAATTTCTGCTCGCATGGACTATGCGTAATGGTTTTAAATATGACTGTTTATCAACGTTGTAAAGAGATTGGTTTGGCCACAACCCCCATTTTTAAATATTATCATCGAAAACAAATTGTAATGTGTACCTATTGAAAATTTAGTAATTTTGGATGTTGGGATGTGGTTAAAATTTGATTAAACAAACGTAGGTACTGAAAAGATCTAGTATTGGTCACATCCCATTCGTTTTTATATTTTTTCATCAAGTGTGCATTATATTTTTGCTCAATTTGACGGAAAGTCTACATTAACGAAGAAGAAGAAGACTTGAACTATAGTAAATAGTTTTTAATTTGAATATAAATGTTGTGAAGAGTTCAGTAATGGCCACAACCCCCATTCTTTAAATATTAGGTGTTGAAAATTATTCAAAATAGGATGATATAAATGGTTTAGATTTAATTAAACAAAAGTATTGAAAAGATTCTAGTGCAGGTTATATCGTCACATCCCATATCCCATTCATTTCATATGTATTTTCATCAAGTGTGCATATCGTTAGTAATATTTCTGCACAATAGACTATTAAACTTAAAACTAACCCAAAAGACTAAATAAAAAAGAGAAAAATAAGTATAAGAAATAGTTTGTATAAAAAACTATTCCAATGGTCTACATAAAATAAGTAAAAATACATATACCTAATAGAAGAATTAGACTATTGGAAATAGATTGTATAAAAGCTCACCCAAAGGTCTACAAAAAAGAAGAAGAAGAATATTTAGACTATTGGAAATAGTTTGTATAATTACTGACCAAAAGGTCTACATAAAAGAAAATGAATAAGACTATTGGAAATAGTTTGTATTAAAACTCTCCCAAAAGTCTACGTACTTAAATGAAGAAGAATAATAATTAGACTAAAGGAAATAATTTTTATAAAAAAATGACCCAAATGTATACATAAAAGAAGAAGAAGATGAATTAGACAATAGGAAATAGTTTGTAAAAAAACTGCCCTAAAGGTCTACATAAAATTAAGAAGAAAAAGAATTAGACTCCAGGACCCACCGCTTCAGGCCCTTCAGTACCTCCCGTCCCTTTAATCCCTCATTACGTCCCTTCCCATCAGGCCCTTCAGTACCTTCCGTCCCTTCAGGCAGTTTTATACCTCCCGTCCCTTCAGGACCTTTAGTGCCTCCCTTCCCTTCATTACATCCCGTCCCATCAGTCGGTTAAGAAAAGTTTAAATCCAGAAACCATCCTGGAAGAACCGCGAAGAGATGAAAGAACCTTCTTTTCCCAGGATGCTCTACTTAATAGGTAAAATGACTAAATACACGAAGAAGAAGAAAAAAGTTTAAACCCAGATACCTGCGAAGAGATGGAAGGACAGTTGGAACTTCTTCTCCCAGGATCCTCCAACTTCATAGGTAAAATGAGCAAAAATACACGATGAAGAAGAAGAAGAAGAAATAAGTTTAAATCCAGATACCTGCGAAGAGATGGAAGGAAAATTGGACATTCTTCTCCCAGGTTAGTCCACCTTCAAAGGTAAAATGACCAAATAGACGATGAAGAAGAAGAAGAAAAAAGTTTAAATCCAGAAACCTGCGAAGAGATGGAAGGAAAATTGGACCTTCATCTCCCAGGATAGTTCATCTTCATAGGTAAGATGACCAAGTACACGTTGAAGAAAAAGAAGAAAAAAGTTTATATGCAGAACCCGTCCTGGAAGACCTGTGAAGAGATGGAGGGACAGTCGGACCTTCTTTTCCCAGGATACTCCCCCTTCATAGGTAAAACGACCAAATACACGAAGAAGAAGAAGAATAAGAAAAAAGTTTAAATCCAAAAACCATCCTGGGCATACGCTCGACAATTCACCAAAGTTTCATTATAATCGGACAAACGGTTGATAAATAAATAAATAAAATAATTTTCCTATAGGAAATCAGTATAGGTATATTATTGTTGATTTGTAAGTAAATAGTATTAGGTAGGTACCTACCTACAACAAACTTCTAAATAAATTCGATTCCTAACAAATTTTATTTGAATATCACATTCTTTCTGTAGCCATGGAAACGATTCGAACACATAAGTAATATCGAATGGTTCGGATACATTTTTTGAATATGTAGGTACCTACATTGGTTTGTTCGATGCCATAAAAATGAAAATTGTCAGAAAAATCAAATATTATTTACAAATTATGCAATTTTATTATGCCTATATCTTTACTAATAAATAACACATTTTTACAATATATGTCTTAAAACTTGCCGTAATGTCTTGTGTTTCATTTTATTATTTCATAATTACATTTATTTCAAAGGTTTATTATTTTCAAGAACATATTCATTCGGTGGGAAAATGAAATATTGTATGAAAAGATATTAAAATGGCGGCGTTTATGTACAAAAGGCTTACTTTAAAAATAAGTTAAACATTATAATTATACCAAATATTCACCATGTTTTTCACTTAAACGCTAAGTTATACTTCGAAATATATTTTTTTTGTGTAAATACCTACTTCTAACTTTTAAACTAACAGATATTTGCGTGCAAAATGTACACTTTTTTGACAGATATGACTTGGAAAATTTTGTATGAAAAAAATAATTATTTAAATATTTTTAAAATTCAGCATTTTTATCGCATTCTTTTTAGCGTGACACTGCATCAGGTATACTGGTACATGTTCGCACTTAAATTAGATTTTTAGATGCTCTTGGTTTTTCAGAAGGCGTGAGACAAACACACACACACACACACATACACACACACACACACACACACACACATACACTAACATTTTGATTGCTTTATTACTTTAGATGTTCACGGTATTAATGGTGTAGAACTCCATTTTACGAGTTTTTTTGTAAATCAAACAAATTGATTGTTGTTATACATTTTTTTCCTTTTTAAAGAACCACTCGTCTTGTTAAATGGAAAAAAATATAATATGTAGAACATCAATAAAGTTGTATGATATAAAAAACCTCGCAAAATATAATTAAACTAAGAAGAAAAATTCAACATAAATTGATAATCCGGACCTTGTATGAACCTTTGAGGTGCGCTGAAACTTTTAAGATATTTTATTTCTTTTGAGATTTATGAGGCTTTATGAAGAATATTCCTTCCTTCGACCTACACATACCTATCCATATCCTTACTGGGTCCTTACAAAACTTTAGCATCGCCGTGCTACTCGTTAGTAATAACACCAGAGAGAATTCCTTTAAAGGGTTCTTAAGCAATAAAATCAAAGATTATATTTTTGTTCCACAGACCCAATAGTTTAAACGCCGAAAATGTAAGAACCTACTGGATGTTTTTTTGGATTAATATCCTTTGCTGATATCGAAAAGAAAATAAAAACTTTGAAAGTTACTTACGTGGGATTATCCTTCTTAAATGAAACTAAAGTTTTTCGTTTTAACTCGTACGAAGAAAAAATGTTTCATCCTTATTATGTATGTATGTTGAATTTTCGATAAATATACGAACAACATAACCGAGGAAAGATATAAAAAAAAGTTATGGGTATGATACAAACATGTTATCAAATAATATGATATGACAAAAAGTTATTTCATCAAATTTCAAAACGACATCGATATGATTTGAGTTTTTATTTTAGAATCTATCTCGAATAAAATAAACAAAATATTTAAAAAAATACTTTCATCACCATTTGAATTATTATATGATGTTAAAAAAATCTTCAAAATATAATTTTCAGAAAGGAATTTTCAAAGAGAAGAAGTAGGAGAAACCGGAAAAAATCGGGCAAATTAAAAATTACACAATTAAATAAAGTGATCACATATATTATAATCAACTATTGATAAATCGGTACAGGCGCCTGATTAATTCCAATACTTCTATTATGTTATCTTGTTTTAAATTGAAATAAATTTAATCTATTATTAAGGGAGTTCCGCCTTTTGCCAGCGTAGCGTTTTTTTTTACCTATTTTTTCAATTTTATATTCCATCATTATTATTTATCAAATCGTTTCGAAAAAAATAACTTAGGTAGTTTGAATATAAATGAAGAAAAATATTAAATAAAAATTCATACTTATTTATGTTATGTATATATTCTTGTAGAAAAATAATTAGCATACCCCGATTTTCGAAATTTATCTTATATTTCTAAGATACTATAAAGCGTAGAGAAAATTATATACTTTTTAAATTGAATAACATAAAAATATCCGGCAAGTATGTCTGGACATTTTCATTAATGCATCAGGTTAAGTAAAGAAAGCTAAAAAATAATTATTTCGCAATGGCGCTGAATGGAAAATATATGAAATAAAAATTACCTACTAAACATAAAGCATTAATGGAAATGTCAATACATAATATTCCAGATATTTTTGTGATCTCTAATTTAAAATAATATATATTGTTCTGCGCCATATGGTTTTTTAGAAATAAAAGATAAATGTCAAAAATCAGTGTATGCCAATTATTTCTGTCCAAGAATATAATATATAAAGCAATTAAAAAGTTATGGATATTGCTTCATTTATTATCCAAACTATTTTAGTTATTTTTTTCATAAAGATTCTAATAGTATTAATGATGGAATATCAAAAAAATGAAAAATAGGTACGTTGGCAGCAGGTGCCCCCTTTAGTAGTATAGTAAGTTTTGTATTCAAAAATATTTCAGATGGGTCGATGGCAGAGCGGATAACGCGCTCGCTAGTAATCTAGTGGTCGACTGATTTCGTTCACCTATAGCACAAGCATTTCTGCTCGATTTAGGGAATGTTGGAAGATGTATATGTACTTGTTTAATAATAACATATTTATTTAAAATATATATATATATACATTATTCTCAAATATACTTGAATTCTTTGTACGTGACTTATAATTTTATTGTGTATTGCTTCTGGAACAACGAACGGGTTTTAATATCGAACATTAATTTAATACGTTTCAAGCCAGGATAATGTACAAAAAATGTTTTTATATCAGTTCCAATTTCAAAAGTAAACCAATATCCAAAACTCTACGTTTAATCCGTTTGCTTTCCTGTTGATTAAAATATCTGTTTTTTCCGCGCTTTATGTTATTTTCTTAGATAGACAATTGTAACGAATATCAAAATACAAAACGAAAAATATAAATTGAAAAACTTTCTTTGAGTTTTCATCCCTTAAAGTTTGCCCCTTGCTATCTGCGAAATATTCCACTTCCAACCATAGTGGTAAATTTGTGTCGGGAGATCTTTATTTTCAAAATGCGAGTCGTGAGATTTCAAATATTCTGTTCACGGCTAGGTGTCGCGTTAAGTGTGCGAAATAAACTGGCCGGAAACTCTTAATGACGGGACTATAGGCTATAGTATTTTCTCTGTATAGAGACTCTGACGATAGGACAGGCGGAACATCTCGTACAGCGAATGGTATAAAACATATTATGTATGTATATGTATGAAATTTCTTTCAGTTGCATGTTGTTGGGAAAAACAAAAGTTAGAATTTCAACTATCGTCTACAATCCGCATTCACCATTCCGAATTTTGTTTACGGTTGGCTCTCTGATTGGTTTAGATCTCTTAGTATTAAGGCAAATGAGCTGTGAAATTTATTAAACGCGAAAATTAAAAAATTATATATTAGTTTTATTTTTGATTCAATTTATATAGCAAGTCGCTATTATTATTATATACAAACTTAATCTTTAAGAATGCAGAAAAGAAATGCTGGGACTAGACGTTACTAAAATTTCATACCATCACGGCGTACTCCATAATGTGGGGTAACCAGCGACAGATGTGCGGTGTGATGTGCAATTCCTTTTGAAAGGAAGCACGACACGTGCGTGCATCCCCCTCACACTTTTATCGTCCTTCCCAAAAGCAACATTTAATTTATTTTTTATTTTATTATATTTATTCAGAGAAAAAACAATTACATATTACACATATTCATTTTTGTTTTAAGCATAAAGTTGATGTTCTTGTATATATGTGCTATCACATTATAGATAAAAGTGCTCCATAGAGCTTAGACGTGCTTAGAGATTAAGATAATAGTACCAAAATATTACAATCTATGATTCAATATTTTAACCTATGAATTAAATCATTAACATTCAGAATGAATGGTTAACCTCATACATATCTGAACTATGTGAGATGTTATTTTGCCGAAAACAATACTAATAGAAGAAGTTGGAAGCACTTTTCTATACCGGTGCCTCACAGCATTTTTAAATAAAAAAGAAAGTTATTTATATAACTACTCGTAATTTTAATATAGGCAAACGCTACGTAATGATTGTGCACTTGGACTAGATGGCATTAGTACCAATCTACTGAAACAAATTGTGGATTATATCTCGGAACCCCTGAAATATGCTATAAACTTAAGTATATCTCAAGGAATATTTCCAGATCACCTAAAACAAGGCGTCATAATTCCCATTTATAAAGGCAAAGATCACCAAAATCCTAAAAATTATAGGCTAATAACACTGCTCAATACCATATCTAAAATCTAAGAAAAAATTGTCAACCAACAACTGATAAGTTTTTTAGAGTCTAACCACCTACTATCTAACTATCAATACGGCTTTAGAAGGGGTAGAGGTACAACAGATGATATAAAAGAACTCACAGGATATTTAGCAAAGGAAATGGACAATGGAAGAAAATGTTTAGCGATATACCTGGACTTGACGAAAGCATTCGATACGGTATCCCATGTTATATTACTCAAAAAGCTGGACAACATAGGAATAAGAGATAATGGACTTCATAGGTTTAAGAGTTATCTTTCTAATAGGCAACAAATGGTCAGAGTTGGACAGAGTAAGTGATTCGAAAACAGTTCGATTTGGAGTGCCACAGGGCAGCATCCTGAGACCCACCTTATTCCTTGTCTATGATTACTAAACTTACTAAACAAAATCCAAACCGGCAAAGTTATTGCCTTTGCTGATGACACAGTGCTCACCTATAGTTCCGAATTATGGGAGACTACATTTGAGATGGCGCGTAGTGAATTGTGAGGGGTAAAAGACTGGATGGACCATAACTTACTTACTATTAATTCTACGAAGACAGAGTACATGACCTTTAGTATTACTACTAGGACACAGCCACAACATGACCTGAACTTTACAATACATAACTGCAGTACTTTGACGAACTGGCAATGTTTATCATTGAAAAGAGTCCCTCAGTACAAATACTTAGGAATATTATAATTATTGACGAAAATTTACGATGGCAAGACCATATAGAACACCAAACAAACAAATGTAGAAAAATGACTTATAGAGTGACTTAGAGTGCTACGAGATGTGTTAGAAACTAACATACTACGAACAATCTACTTTGCACTTGTACAAGCAACATTGGAATATGGAATAATAGGCTGGGGAGCAATGGCAAAAACAATTTTAGAACCACTAGAATGAATACAACGTTCAATAATAAAAATTATGTACAAAAAACCTAAAAGATACTCCACGGACCAAATTTACAAAGACAGTGGTTTTTTAGATATAAGAGAGTTATACATGAAAACTATAATGACCTACCTTCATAAACACATGACGGAATTCTTACCTGACTGCGTATTCTCCAACAGTACCCGAAATAGACAACAAATAAGACGACTTTTGCCCAGCGACATTACCCCTTTCTTGCTCCTAGACTTTACAATAAAATATTACCTGACATAGAACACAATATCTCAATCGACGGAACAAACTTCAAAAAACTGGTAATAGACAATCAATCTGCTCATGTCCTGTTAAATATTCTAACGTAATTCACTACTCTGTGCCTTCATAATCTGAGAATCTGTACCATAGCTTGGTGCCATCCATCATTTCCACTACAATTATATGGGAGAAAATAACAGCTTAGAGATCACTTTATATAATTCTGATTATTTTTCTTATGTGTATATGTATAATTATTTTGCATTGAAAAACATGTAACCTTAGGCCATATTGAAAAAGTACTGCCTCAGAACAGACTTGTCTAGTGAGACAGTAAATTTACAAAAAGGCACAATTGTACAAAGTATGTTTATAATAAGTCTTTTTAAAATATAGTTATTTTTTTGTTATTGTCATATATATGTTGTGTAAATAATGGAAATAAATAATTTCATTCATTTAATTTCATTTCAATGAAGATTATTTGTTCCGAAATGAAACCAATGCTTTATTTTGAAGGAGAATTATCCTACAAATTAATTTCGTTGAAAAATGTATTTAGGAACATTGATGCATATGCAAAAATAAAGATGCAAGTAAAAGATTAAAAATTCTTTAAAACGATTTTACACTTAACATTCCTAATTGCTGTCGATTTCGTTTTTGTGATTTACTTTATTTTCACTGTAAAATGGTTTAATTTTAATGTTTTATATAGGTGTAGATATACATTGATGGTTTAATAACTATTTAATTGCAATGTACGAGAGAAGCTAGCACTGTCAAACTGTTTATACAGTTTAGTGCAAAAATAATAAAACATCTAAATATGATAATAAATTATATCCATGATATGGGTACCTAATCATGAGGGTTTTTGCCCCCCTGGACAAAATTTCTTCATAGTCATTTGGAATCTGAATTTATATTGACTAAAAACCTCCAGCTAATTTTATAGATATTATTAGGAATATCTGCATTGTTATTTATTTATATGTTGGTGTTATAAACAGATACACGTACATGGCAGAACATTTTTTCAATGAACTTCATAAGGATATAATATAGTCAAATCACGAACACCTAGGTAATTAACTAAAGATTTATAATATAAACAGTATAATTTTAACAATAGAAAAAGTTTTAATATAATCATAAGGTATGGTTTAAGTTGTTATTTGGATATATTTTATGATTATTCTAATATTGGTGATTATATGTATTTTGTGTGTTGTTGTATATATTGATGGTAGAATAACTATTAAATTGCAGTGTACGAGACAAGCTTGCACTGAATAACTGTTTATACAGTTTAGTCCAAAAATAATAAAACCAAATATAATTTTATAAATTAATATATAAAAAAATAAAATATGGTTGAAAAATTAAATGAAAAAAGTTGGGGACATATTGAAAGAGAGTTTGGGTATTACTGGGTAAGATTGTAAAACACAATCCATGAAACATTCAAATATCTGTCGTCAGAGGTTTCTACTTCCTCTCTCCATGGGCGAATTGAAATATCCTTGATGTTGATCTTATGAGAGTGTTTGACTATGAAGTGATTCCTTAAACGATTTCGTAATTATATCTCCTCATTGAGTTTTGTCTTTAAGCCATGCTTTGAAGAAATTTTCATTTGAACTTGCTTGTATCATGAACATATTTGTAACAGAAAATATTTCCCATTAGTTACTCTAAGTTGATTTGAATATTTATTTTGATATATCAAATAAAGGAAATGAAGCTAGAAAAAGTAAAGAATATATGTTGACATATATCAGAAAAGTATTATGATTCGCGATACCATGAAATATGACCCCGATATATCTTCTGTTCAGATGATATTTTATCTCGAAAAATATTCATTGAATATTATTTCCATTAATTCTCGGTTTTCATGGTTATTTTGCTTCAGCTGTACCTTAAGGCAGATAACGGTATAAGTTATTTTTTGACTCTCAGCTAAAAATCTATCATTGAAAATTTTCTTATATTTATAAAAATTTCCAGCCTTCTAGCTAGAAAATATAAAATTAAATTATAATATTTATCAACCATGACTGCAACAAACATTCTTTATTCTGAATATTTAAGTTTTGTAGTCTTATAATTTTAAACATATTTTGAAATTTTAGGTTCTGTGCACCGAGCGGATTAAAATTTATAAGGGGCACACACACATAAAATTTTCTTTTCCATATTCTGAGTTCATCCATATGTATAATTTATATGCTGCAAAGCTTCTATGTATATTGGTGTTTTGGACTAGCAAAAACCATGCAAAAAGTCAACTACGCCATAAACAATTCACTAACACATGGGACAAGGGATTTCACTATGTTTATGTAGGTATAATGATTTTGATATAATTAAGATATAATTTATTCATTAGCTTTATGCATTTTACAATACATAAAGCATCAAACAAAAGAAATAACAGAAAAATATAATTATCTATAAAAAAAAATATAAAGTAATAGTACAACCCAAAGTCATTTTTCAAAAAAAAACAATTGTTATTTTTTTTTTTTTTTTTAAACGAGTGGGTTGTGGCCAACGATATACTCCTCACTAACAAGTCACTCCATAAAGTATTCAAATTTTGTATGGAAAATTTTCAAGAGTTTCATGAAATGAGTTTGTTAAATTATTTTTTTTTTAAATATTATATTTTGAAAACTTGATAATTCTTCAATGCCATTTTATTAAAGCTACGTGCCTTTTAAGCGATTTGAAAATGAAAATTTCAATTTTTAAATGTCCTGAGTTTGGGGTCATTTTGAAATATTTGACAGTCAAAAAAAAATGAGAACCACTAATCGCCTGTTAACCAAACTTGCCCCCCAGATACCCTTAAAAATTTAATACGGTTTGAGCGAGTATTTGATATACAAATACGAAAAATTTGAAAAGAATCCAATGAATAGGTACATACATTATGTCTGTAATCGATAAAGTAGAATAAACACGAAACTTTCCAAATAAAATCTCAGCATGATACTAGTTGATAATGCAATAAACTATAGTACTAGTTGATGCAATAAATTAATAAACTTAAAAAATGCGAATTCATAATTCCCCACTATATCCCCTTGAGGTAGTGAGGAGAAAAATGCTATATTTAATTCATTTACATAATATCATCATCATTTAGTGAAACTTTTTTGATTTTCATAAAAATAAAATCCGTTTGATTTTTTAAGTTATTATCAAAATTATTAAGTGATTATTTTATTATTGTAGCAACGTTGTCATATAAGGACTGGCGGTGGATAAACTCAACAGCGTCAACAACGGCGCCCACATCTTGAGAAGATAAAAGCCTCTGCGTCATGTTGCAACCGGCCGTTAAAAACACATGCCAAACAACAACAAAAATTCTCTTTTAGACATGCACGATCAACGAGTATCGAGACGGAGCTAGCGGCACAAGGTGTCCCACAGAAGACAACTCAGGGGGGCAAGTCTGGTTCGACCGGCGAAATCAAAACCCCAGTATTACCCATATCATGGGTTCTATGACATCTAAAGATATTGTAGAACTCCATATAATAATTATATCCATGATATGGGTAAACAAGGAAGGTTTTCATTTCGACGGTCAACCAGACTTAACTCCCTGGTCGAAGATCATGGCGACTCTTGACTAGGAGGGCCGACCACGGATGAACTGTAATAGAGGGGCAGGAAATGATGATGATTGCTGCATTGACCTGTATCACTCTTGGAAGAACATAGTCAGGAACTTTTAATGAAGTTGGTAACGAAAGCTAAACAAATAATAAAATATATCATTCTTGAATTACTTTGTTCCGATCATGAAAACTTCCTTTGGGCAAAGACTTTTTTGCTTCACAGTTCCATATATCTTTAACCAGTTGGATAGTAGTATTAAAGAATTGACTACAACTAGATCCTTCAAGGCTGCACTGATAAACTGGATAAAGGTATGCGGAGGTGGTTATCCGCCCGTGACTTCTGACCCGGCACATGTCATATTTATATTCACATTTGTTTTTTTTTTCTCAGTACTATGTGTATTTGCTTTTTTCAATATTTTGTACAATTTTTTTTTTGTATTTGTATCATTCATTTTACATTTTTTTTACTCTTGTTTACCTATTATTCTTTTACAACTTGTAAAATATGAAAATAACAGCTGAATAAAGATACTCAACTGTGTAAAATAACAGTCCCAGAACAGGCTTTTACCTAGTGGGGCGTTATAAGTTTGTTTGAAAAATAATAAAAAAAAAAAATATATGTTTGAATAATAATGGACATCAAAAAGGCTCAGCTGCACTATCAGGCGTCCCTGGAGTACTGCTAGTATTCTGCAGTGCCTTGGGACATGACAAAACATAGAAAGAATAGACTGCATAACCAATAAATATTTAAATAGAAGACAATGAGAAATAAAAAAAAAAAATATGTATTATTGCAGATTTTAGTTTTTAAATATCTGGTACTGCTTGTGCCTTTGTTGGTTCAATAAGCTTTTAGTGTTTTTTAAAACTTGGCAATGAGGTCATTTGCACGTTTGCTCTGCGGTATCTTATTCCAGTAAAATATCAATACTAATAAATATTTGACGAGGCTTTTAATAAATAATAAATTATTATGATATTTTAGTTTCCTTCTACGATTTCCACCTATACTATACATTTATATCATAATTAATTTCATAAACTGTGTATATAAATACGCATACAAAACATCTTTGTAATATAATTAACTATTATTGACTTTTTTATATTACGTCACCTAATATTTAAATGATGTATTAATTAACAATATCATATTCATATAAATAATCCTATTATTTCCTTTGAATATTGGAGTTTATCCCCTTATATCGATATTTAGTTGCTATCGTCACCTCAGCATACATACTAGAAATACGTCTTTTGAAAATATGTACATACAAAAGGGTAAAGCTTCCTAATATGTACCATACATAATATTATTTGGATGATTTTACTCCATTATGTTCTATTATGCATGTTTATATTAGGCTTTAATTACTATAAAACAATAATTATACATCTATTACGTCGTGAGCCTTTCTAGTTGAAATTTTACGATAACTTATCACATATGAATAAATAAATATAATGATAAGTGTTTATTCCGTTTTATGCACTTATCTGAAATAATTGGAATCTGTAACGAATTATTTTTTTGTAAACCAATCAAATCTGTAATAAATTTCTTAGTTGTTCTTTAGAATCTTAATTTTCATGTTGACTTAAAACCTTCAGTTAGTTTTATAGATTTTCTTAGGAATATCTGCATTGATATTTATTTTTTATTCGTATTGTAAACAAATACACATACATGGCAGAACATTTTTTCTATAAACTTCAAAAGGATATAAGAGAGTCAAACATGAACAGCTAGATAATTAAATAAAAATACTTACACAATAAAAGTTAAACAATAGAAAAAGTTTTAATATAATCATGGGGTATAGTTTAATTAGTAATTTTGGTATTTTTTTATGATAATTTTATATCGGTGATTATATTTTATATTCTGTGTTGTTTTGATTAATATGTAAAAGAATCGAAACTTAAGTTGAGTGTATTTTTACATATAGCCGTTAAAAAAATTGCACACTGACGGGCTTATTGCCATTAGGCAGTTTCTTCCAACCAACCAGATTACAAAATATGACAAAGTTATACGTGTACATCAGCAAACATGAATATTCTACGAAAAATATATATTTTTTAGTATTAAAAAAATATTACTAAATTTTATTTCAAAATATGAAAATTATTGTTTTCTTACTTCCTGTGCATATTAATTTGTCAACATAACTAATACTATGTGCCTTACAAAGCTTTTGTATTTATTTTCTTGTGAGTGTAAAAGTAATCATTGAAATGCCATTATAAAATTTAGCTGGAAGTAAGTAAATGAACTAATTTAAAAAAAATTGAATTGAATGCTTCAGATATCTCTGGTTGATATTTAAGACGAACCGATGCCATCGCCATTCCTGGGTATAATGGTATATTTACTTTTCTTTTTAATGTCATGGATGTATTAAATAATATTTTTTGTGTGGAGCCTCATATTATTTTGTGCCATAAAACGGAGTCAAAAGGCGAATAATTCTCTCTCGTGTTTATCCAATGGCTGTGTTATCGTTATTAGCACCCTGCGCTTGAAATACTGACTTTGGTTTGCACTAAATATTTAATGTTCTGTTTCAATTTATTTCCTTCCTTCCTTCCATCCGCTTCCATGTTTCGTTTTAAACAGTCAAGTGTAAACGAAAGCAATATTGTATAACTTTTATCATTAATACGATAGCACAACGCGTATTTTTATTTATTTATTGAATACAGAAAACTGCCACTTCTTGGACACTTGGCCGTGATCTTTTGGAAGTTGGACACTTGGGTGCGGTACACTTGGGTGCGACCTTTAGGGTGTGGGACACTTGGGTGCTGGACACTTTGGTGCGAGTCCACTTGGTCGCGACCGCCATTTTGGTGCGGGGCAATTGGGTGTAAATAACACTGGTGCGAGTCGACTTGGTCGCGACGGACATTTGTGTGCGAGTAAACTTGATTTATTCTATTTTGAAACTGATAGATGGTGCTCCAGATATAACTAGACCGCTGAACTTCAGAGGAGAATTGGTTTTGGGTGGGCAGCGTATGGTAACTAAAAGAAGTTCTTCGACAGCAACATTCCGCACACCCTTTAGCGCAAATTTTACGACCAATATGTACTGCCAGTACTAACATACGGAGCAGAAACGCTTTACACTCACCAAGTCGACCGCGAGGAAACTCCGCATAGCACAAAGAAAAAACGAATAAGGAATGAGGAGATACGTGGAAGGTCAGGAGTAACAGACGTCGTCGAAAGAGTGGCTAAGCTCAAGTGGTCTTTTGCGGGACACGTTGCCAGACTTCAAGAACAAAGGTGGACAAATAGGGTAGTGGAATGGAGACCTCGATAAAAGAAGTAGAGGGAAGCCCCCCACGCGATGGTCTGATGATATAAAAAGAATGGCTGGTGATTGGATGCAAAAGGCGCAAGAGAGGGATATATGCGGAGAGATATGGGGGAGGCCTACGTTCAACAGTGGACAGAAATGACTGTATAAGGAAGGTAGGAAGATGGTGATATAACACAATAAATAGTGCGACTCGCGTCTACATTCAAACCTAACTAACCTATTCTAATCAAATATTTGGAAGAATAGGTTTGTTAAAGATTGATAGTAAGATATTGGCACAGTAGAATCATATGTCTACCTCGGTCACACCGTGAAACTGGGAAGAGATAATTTAGAAGCTGAACTAGAAATAAGAAGAGGTCTAGGATGGGCTGCGTTCAGCAAATTTTCTAAAATCTAAAAATATCACAATCCACCTAAAGAAAAAAGTTTTTGACGCCTGCGCACTCCCTGTGCTCTCTTACGGATTTGAAACATCCGCATTGACTAAGAGAATGATGGAAAAGCTAAAGATGACACAAAGAGCGATGGAAAGAAGAATGTTGAATATCTCGCTAAGGGACCACAAAACTAATGAATGGATTAGAAAGAACACAATAGTAGCGGATGTAGCCAAAAGAATAGCGGAGTTAAAGTGGAGTTTAGCGGGTCATATATCTCGGAGTACAGACGACCGATGTACAAAAGTTGTGATGGACTAGAGGCCAAGAACAGGAAGCAGAAGCGTGGGCCCCAGACCAGATGGTCCGATGACATCAAAACAGTGGCAGGTCCAGAATGGCACTGGATAGAGACCAGTGGAAGTGCAAGCGGGAGACCTTTGTCCAATAGTGGACTCAAGAAGAAGCTGAGTAAGTAAGTAAATAAGTATATATACATATATTTGTAATGATAAAGCAAATGTTAATTTTGCTATATTATGTTATAAATAATAAGGACGAGAGAGTTAAGCACTTTTATTTTTGATGCCTTGAACATTTCCCATAATATCTACTTTAAATACGATTTCTCATGATACGAAATCCGGATGCTCATATCTGGAATCCATTCCCACATAAAACAAAGGTTTTTAACATTTTTTTTATGTTTTACATTACACCTCTAAGGCTGCTTTGTTTAAAAATTATATATCAAAGTAAAAGAGTATGAAACTAAAATTATGTTTAATATCATAAAATAATGCAATAACCGTAGTTTTTTTTGTAGCTTTGTTAAACTACAATATTTTCTTCAATTTTATTAAATGAAATTAATGTTTACATCTTTTTACTAAATATTCATATTAGAAAAAGAATTCTAAAATAATGGGTATTTTAAATCAAACAAATGATTTGGTCTACATATATATTTTTTCCTGAGTCCAGTTGATAAGGGCCTAATAAGCTGAAACGGTCGTCCTGGACTCAGGAAAAAATATATATGTAGACCAAATCATTTGTTTGATTTAAAATACCCATTATGGAATTCTACATATTCAACACCGTCAGCATTGACAAAATTAAAAAATCTAATTCTAAAATATAAATACTCATACATTTTCATAGTTGTCAAAGCTAATGCGCTTTATCTTCGGGGCAATCTTACTGTACACTTTCTATCGGTCGTAACAATGATTAATTTTATTTCATTTTGTATTGTTTAGAATAGATACAGGCAAGAATGCCCAAATAGTCTATGCATAATGGTTATCTTCTTCTTCTTGTGTCATGTCAGGTCCCCTTGACGTTGACTACCACCATAGAGAAAGCCTCCCTGGCCTGTGCAGTGCGAAACAGTTCCTCTACAGTTCTCATATCGGTTCATTCCCGGATGTTTCCAAGCCAGGGAAGCTGCCTTCTTCCGACCCCTCTACGACTCTCAATCTTCCCCTTCATGACAAGCTGACGGATGGCATATTTTTCACCTCTCAGAATATGATCGAGGTAGATACGACACTTTACGATTATAGGTAGATAAAATGCGTATGGTGTGGGTAAATATTTCTTACCAACACTACACAATCATTTTACTGTGTGCCGTAGGTGCAGTGTATATTTTATATTATGCTATGTTACGGGTGGAAATAACAGTTACTTTAGGAGAATGCCTATTGAAAAAAAAAACTGTAATAATTAACTTTTTGTACTATGTGTCTGTTTAAATTATGTTAACTTAATAAAAAAAAAGATTAAACATGTGAACACTAAATTATTAAGACAAATTAAACACGAGAATTTAAAGGATACGAGCTGACAAATTGTGTGATTTTGAAATGCCTGTTTGGGATTTGAGAAAATATCGATATTATGCATAATATGAAGAGAGTTGTATGTTCTGATTAAGCGAGGAATGCGAGAAAAATAACCTATATTTTTCAAATATATAAAACAATGTTTCTAAAAAAAATACCGTAAGTATTTTCAACATTTCTCTAGTGAATGTTCGTCACACAATTTTAAAATTCAGCATAAATTCTCCTAAAATAATTATATAAATTTTTTTTTCAACATTTTTTTAAATTGAAATGACTATGTGTCGAAAAGAAATAAATATTTTATATGCTTAAAGAGTGCATAGAATCGAAGTGAATAACCGATTTTTCTTAAAATGCAAAAAAATCAACAAATTTGGGATTCCGATATTTTGAATCACATAAAAACCATTTTAACGCACTCGATAGTTATCCTTACTAACGCAGAACTCCATAATGCATTAGGCGGTTTAAATATATCATGTTTTCAGTCACTAGGTTTAGCGTTATATATCCTCTTGAGTGAAAAATATTCCTTATTATGGTGTGATAATGTTGTTATCATCGTTATTTGAGAACTGCTGTGGAATTAATTATATTACTATTATGAATAATTATAAGCACATCAATTTTGGGTTGTGGTAGGTAATTATTTGTGGCCGTGTGACGTCATAGATTAGAGGCGATGCCATGTAAGTAGTATGAAAATGAGCTTCATATATTAAAGCTCACATTTTAGTGACAAATTTGATTACGTTCTTGTGACAGATTGGTGGGAGGAGAGGGGCTCAGTTTGTAAATAGGGTTACATAAGAGCTACATCTGCTTCAAAATAAGGTATTATGTGATATTTCTTAGAGCATACAATTTGTAAAGAATATGAATGCGAAAACCTACATATTGCCGTGATACGAGACAGTATAATCATATTCGTATCATGATATTTTTGTTTACACACAATCTATTAAATGATTGTTTGAAACTTATAAAGCAGTTGCAGTCAAAAAAATCTTTTTGAATCAAATGTAGGGCGCTCATACATGTGTCAAATGACTTACCACTTTCAGACCACGTTTTCATATTCAATCATTAAGAACCAATTTATCACAATGGACTACTATTGAGTCGACGTGAGAAGGTCTCTAGATGGGTTTAAAAAAAAAAATTAAGAACCAATATGATCGAGACACCATTATTCCAAGATACAATGGAATAAGTTTTTTTTTTGAAATAAATATGACCTTGTAGACAAGTAGGTACATATATATATATATATATATATATATATATATATATATATATATATATATATATATATATATATATATATATATATATATATATATATATATATATATATATATATATATATATATATATATATATATATATATATATATATATATATATATATATATATATATATGTTATATTTGATGTTTTCACGGGTGAAATATGTTATAATATTTTTATCTCGGTTTTCCCGTGTCAGTAGGTAAAACCGAGATAAAAATATTATAACATATATATATATATATATATATATATATATATATATATATATATATATATATATATATATATATATATATATATATATATATATATATATATATATATATATATATATATATATATATATATATATATATATATATATATATATATATATATATATATATATATATATATATATATATATATATATATATATATATATATATATATATATATATATATATATATATATATATATATATATATATATATATATATATATATATATATATATATATATATATATATATATATATATATATATATATATATATATATATATATATATATATATATATATATATATATATATATATATATATATATATATATATATATATATATATATATATATATATATATATATATATATATATATATATATATATATATATATATATATATATATATATATATATATATATATATATATATATATATATATATATATATATATATATATATATATATATATATATATATATATATATATATATATATATATATATATATATATATATATATATATATATATATATATATATATATATATATATATATATATATATATATATATATATATATATATATATATATATATATATATATATATATATATATATATATATATATATATATATATATATAATTTCCCTAAAATAATCATATATGTTGTGCTATAGGTGAACGAAATAGTTTGTGGCAGAATTCGAACTCACGACCACTGGATTACTAACCCTTTAGTTTGTTTTTACTGTACATGTCAAACTTATTATTTTTTTTTTCAGAAAACTACTATTAGGTAAATTGTGTGGTTACAAATGGTGCTGTTAAAATTAATACAAGCCAAGAATGTAATCTTCTAATCAAATAAAAATATTATAAGTTTGCTGAGCAGTAGGTATCTGATATAATAACAAGAAAAAAAAAAACAAATAAAAAAAATTATATCTTCATACATTCCCTAAACTACTCACATGCTTTTGAACAAAATCGGTTGAGACAGTATTCATAAACCCGCGTCCATCGGATTAATTCAATTTAATCCAGCGCATGCACTAGCCGCTCAGTCACCGATCAATATTTAATATTTTTAGCAAAAGAAACATCTTTATACTTTAAATTCATATAAGATTGTTTAGTGTTTCAATCTAAATTGCAATATTCCGTCCTGGAATTTCAGATGGAATATTTAAATCGAGCATTTCAGAAATAAATTCGCCGACAGTGATGGACCCAAAAATAAATTGATTCTCCCAGCCATCGAAATTATTTACAAGATCACTGATGAATTTTCAATCAAAGAAAGTCGGGGGATGCTTTAAATTAATTGATTTCTTATCCAATCGCTCCATTATTTGATCGAACTGAAACCTATTAGTTGACGACAATGAAATTAGAAAGGAAAGCAATGCAGAAGATGAAAGTGGTGGATTTGAAGTATAGATTCCAGGCACATTTCGTTCCAATGACACCGAAAGTTGATTGATAAAGCAGAATGATTTTACCGACATTTATATAGCTTTTGATCAAAACTGTTAATCAAATGTCCTTTGAACTCTAAATTTAGTAATGGAGGTTATAAACAGGTATATTTCATTATGAAACTCAATTGAATAAATCGTTTCCCGGTATGTTGAAGTATTAAAATCATAATCTATAATAGTTGTAATATAATCATTGCGGAATGAAAAAGCACATTTCATAGATGTCGTTTTAACATATTATTGCTAATTTGCTAATGTAATTAGTTTTGTGCAATACACATTGCGGTTGACAGGCGTGATGTCATTACTGTCACTCGGTGTCTGTAAATGGTTTCTGATGATCTTCCGCAGAAAGTACATATAAAAAAACGCTTTATGCTATAACGCTTCATCGTGTTAAAAAAAACGATTTTCTACAATCAAGACTGATATCTGCAAAGGCCATCACTACTCAGGCTTCATAGTATAATATATAGAATTAAAACAGCCTTTATACAATGGCGTACGTTAGGCAGTTGCTGGTTCTTGGTCTATAATAATAATTTGAAAAAAAATTAATGACATTTTTTTAACACCTCAACAGAGATGAAGTTTTTTTTAAAATTATTTTTCTATATTATAAATTTGAATGTTTGTATCTATGTATGTATGTACGTGTTGAATGCGCTCCTAAACCGCTCATCCGATTGCTATGAAACTTTGGTGAACTGTCGAGAGTATAACAGGGATGGTTTCTGGATCAAAATTTTTATTCTTCTTCTTCTTCTTCATCGAGTATTAGGTCATTTTAACTATGAAGGTGGACTATCCTGGGAATCGTTCATCCGATTGCAATGAAATTTTGATGAACTATCAAGCATATGCCCGGGATGGTTTCTGGATTTAAAAAAATTTTCTTCTTCTTCTTCATCGAGTTTTAGGTCATTTTACCTATGAAGGTGGACTATCCTGAGAACCGTTCATCCGATTGCAATGAAACTTTGGTGAATTGTCGAGCGTATGACCGGGATAGTTTCTGGATTAAAATTTTTTTCTTCTTCTTCTGAAGGGACGGGAGTAACTGAAGGGACGGGAGTAACTGAAGGGACGGGAGTAACTGAAGGGACGGGAGTAACTGAAGGGACGGGAGTAACTGAAGGGACGGGGGTAACTGAAGGGACGGGAGTAACTGAAGGGACGGGAGTAACTGAAGGGACGGGAGTAACTGAAGGGACGGGAGTAACTGAAGGGACGGGAGTAACTGAAGGGACGGGAGTAACTGAAGGGACGGGAGTAACTGAAGGAACGGGAGTAACTGAGGGAGGTACTGAAGGGACGGGAGGTACTGAAGAGACGGAAGGTACTGAAGGGACGGGAAGTACTGAAGGGATGGGAGGTATTGAAGAGTCTGAAGCGACGGGTGGTTATGGAGGACAATTTTTAATTATACAGGCAATACGAAGTTTGCCGGGTGTTCACTAGTCTATATTATAAATTTGAATGTTTGTATGTATCTATGTATCTATGTATGTGTTGTATGCGCTCCTAAACCGCTCATCCGATTGCGATGAAACTTTGATGAACTGTCGAGAGTATACCAGGGATGGTTTCTGGATCAAAAAAATTTTCTTCTTCTTCTTCTTCATCGGGTATCAGGTCATTTTACCTATGAAGGTGGACTATCCTGGGAACCGTTCATTCAATTTCAATGAAACTTTGATGAATTGTCGAGCGTATGACCGGGACCTACTGAAGGGACAGGAGTTAATGAAGGGACGGGAGTAACTGAAGGGACGGGAGTAACTGACGGGACGGGAGTAACCGGAGGGACGGGAGTAACCGAAGGGACGGAAGGTACTGAAGGGACGGAAGGTACTGAAGGGACGGAAGGTACTGAAGGGACGGAAGGTACTGAAGGGACGGAAGGTACTGAAGGGACGGAAGGTACTGAAGGGACGGAAGGTACTGAAGGGACGGAAGGTACTGAAGGGACGGAAGGTACTGAAGGGATGGGAGGTATTGAAGAGTCTGAAGCGACGGGTGGTTATGAAGGACGATTTTTAATTATACAGGCAATACGAAGTTTGCCGGGGGTTCACTAGTTTATTTATAAAATTAACATTTGGATCTATTATTTCTGCACTAAACTGTATTAACAGTTTGTCATCTCCTCGTGTACACTGTAATTAAATAGTTATTCAACCATAAATATATATATCTACACCTATGTATATAAAATATTAAAATAAAACCTATTAACAGTGAAAATAAAGTACATCATAAATAAAACAATTAAAATTATGTAAATCGAAAAAAAAGGAACAAATCAATTCAGAATAAAGTAAATCAAAAACACGGCAATGAAAAACAAGGTAAATCAGAAAAAATACAAGCAATGAATATTATGTATGTTAAGTGTAAAATTGTTTTTTCTTGTTTTTCATCACAGTACTTAATGTTTAGGAAGTATATTTAGTTGGAATATAATATGAGAACCAGGAACTCGGGGCACCTACATACAGCTTACCTACAGGCTTACAGGCTTACGACCAGTCATCGGCTGGTTTACGTGATCACTTTAAGCACTTGCGCAGATCACCAATTATACTTTTATTTTATTCAATCGCTTAATCAATACAATTTTTGAAAGTTCTATATATGTAAATCAAGAAAATCTGTTCACTCGAGAAAAAGCTGAAACACGAGCGTCATCTATGAATTGAATCCTTTTTGTAACGCCATCTCTTGAGAAATTGCTTTGTAATGCAAGAATTAAAAATACTAAAGATTTGAAAGAATTGGTTTTTGCGTTATTCATTCTTACCATCACGGCATACCCCAAAATGTGTGGCAACCATCGACAGGTGTGTGGGTGTGCATAACCTTATATAAGGATAATTATTATACATGTGTTGTGGTTTTGAAAATGATCAAGTAAATGCTAAATTTGTAGCTTTAGATCTTACAAATATGACAATACTTTGTTGAGTTTGTTAAGTTTAGTATTAAACATTTTCAGACTTTTTAACTATAAAACCAAAATGCGTACGTTCATTTTATTTTTCAGTGTAATAAAAAATCACGCGAGGCAACGTATCTTTTACGGCGAACATTTGGCAAGCCCATACATTTAATATCGTATCTAGGAAAGCGAGAACTTTATTGTTTAAAGAAGATTAAATATCGTTACCGTTTAGGTAAAAATAAACGATTTAATTAAACTACTGTAAGTTTGCAAACTAAGCGAAGAATTGGTATTCACCTTTAACTGCTTCAATATAATTTTATACATATTTTTGATCTTATGTAGGTGCTTAAGTATATACCTTTAAATTGCTGTTCTTTATTCAAACAAAATACGTTTTATATTAATTTATATATCAATAGGTATATAGGGATGGATGCTATTGGAGTTGTTATTTAATTAAGAATATAATATATCAGAAGGTTGCGATTTTAAGTGCGTGTTACAATTACTTTCCAATATATTGCAATTTGATAATCAGTTAATCAGTCAGAAATAGTAATTGAGTGATGAAGGGTTTCATAATAAAAGAGGACTTACGTGATTTACATCTATTTTCGGTTTTAATAAGTTTTAAAATAATACATGATAAATTTACAGATGTTCGCGATGTTTGGGTCGACATTAATTTTACGATTGTTATTAAAGATATAACACTGTTGTCGCCTTGTCGGTTGATATGCGAATAGTAAAGCGCGCTGCATATTCGGTTCAGGAAGTCCTTCGGCCATCTTCGTTAATCTGAATGAGATGCGAGACCATCCGACAAATGATGTATGTTGATTGTGGTGTATAGCATCGCCACAGATACGAGTCATGATTTTTTTTTCCAAAAAAAACTGGTAAAGAAATTTTACACGTAAAACAATAAATAGATCAGTGCTAATCGGTACGTGCTCGAAATTCAAGATCCTGACAGAATTTAGTTGCTAATTTTTTTGCAAATACAAATGACTATTGTATATAGTGAAAATCATGAGGACATGTCCCTCACGGGGTAGGCAAAGAAAACCATGTGCCGCATTATTTTATCTAGATTCGCATCCCTCGCAACATTTTTTTGATGGACGAACCCGACCTTTTATTCCTTTTTGTCAGCGTTGTTGGACATACTTTTCCTTCGTCAGACATTTTTTTACAACATACAGTTTTGACATTTTTTGGTTTGGAGGACATATAGCGCTAAACCTAGGGCCTGAAAACATGATTATATATTAAAACCTCCTAATGTTTTATGGAGTTACGCGTTAGTAAGGGTAACTGTCGCGTGCGTTAAAATGGTTTATATGTATGTGATTCAAAATATCGGAAACCTCATATTTGTTATTTTTTTTGCAATCTAAGAACAAACCTGACTTGAATTGAAAATAAAAATATCGGTCATTCACTTCGATTTTATGCACTCTTTAAGCATACCTATATAAGATTTATTTCTCTACGACACATAGTTATGGAGAAATTTAAAAAAATGTTGAACAAAAGGATCTTTTAAATAAATAGTTTAGGAGAATTAATGCTCTGTTTTAAAATTTTGTGACGAACATTCACTAAAGAAATGTTAAAAATATTTATGGTATTTTTAGAAACAAATTATTGCATATTATATTTGAGAAATTTGATTTGAAATTGGGATGTTTAGGTTTATATGGCCCTTTAATATTACGAACCTTGACAAAAATGACTTATTGCATAATCTGATCTTAAGCGTGAACAGACATACATCCAGTAATCATAATATATAATATTTCAGGAGCAAACATGGGAAGGGGATGTTTAAACAATTATACCTTTTGAAGGGCTGAACCGCGCTGTTAAGCGACCCTAATTTGTGGTCCGATGTTTACTCTCATCATACCCTTCCAATACACCTATTTCATTAAATGATTATATGTCCCATCTTAAAAATAATTTTTGTTGATAACATCGGTTACACTGAGTTGCAAAGGGTATATAATAAACGAGTAAAAACATTCACGCCGATTTCTGATTTGGATTAGGCAGAGGGAACAGAAAGCTCTATTTCACATTGCCACATTTGTCTCTTAAACCCAAAACGAATTTGTCAAAAGGGCATGTCATTTCTATAATATAAATCTCTCGAGCAGTACCCCAACTTCTGATGTAATCAATGCTAGTCATGATTGATACAATAATTCTTTGTATAGATGCATAGCGGCGGGGGCGTAAACCTGTGTATTGTTTAAAAAAATAATTTGTGTACTTATTTTGATTTTTCCGTTGTTTTCACAACAGTAACTAATTAGGTCCTTCTCCCTTCCTTTTTCCTTCCCTTCCTTTGCCGTCATGGGAAAATGTGTGAAATATATGAATATGTAATAATTTTATGTTTATTTCAATACATTTTTTGTTGTATTGTAGGTACATACTTTTTATAATTTAATGTACATCAATTGTAGACAAAAGTAATTGGTCTGTCTTTTTTTCATTTCATCTTTACTGTATTTGTCCTATAAATAAATAAAAACATCGTCTTATCTCCATTTATTGAGAATTATTTAATATTTACGACAATACTAATTTATTCTATAAATATTCACAAAAATCCAACATACGCCGGGTCTTTGTAATTTTGATAGTGATGTTACTAACTCATATTGTAATTTTGATAGTGATGTTACTAACTCATATTGTAATTTTGATAGTGATGTTACTAACTCATATTGTAATTTTGATAGTGATGTTACTAACTCATATTGTAATTTTGATAGCGATGTTACTAACTCATATTGTAATTTTGATAGTGATGTTACTAACTCATATTGTAATTTTTTAATTTTTTTTTATTTTATAATTATTTATATATTACAACACATGCTCACACAATTACAAAATAAAAAATAAGATATTTTTAGATAAAACATTTTGCACTTGACCAGAGCGTAAAATAATATTGTTACTCCTCACTACCCCAAGGGGATATAGTAGGGTTAGAAATTCGCAATTTTTAAGGCATTTTTTTTATTGCATATTGTGTGTGTGTGTGTGTGTGTGTGTGTGTGTGTGTGTGTGTGTGTGTGTGTGTGTGTGTGTTATGTAATATGTAGGTACCTAATATATAAAGCGTGTTTATTCTACTTTATCTATTATAGACTAAAGTACCTACTCGTTCGATTATTTTCAAATTTGTATATCTTATACTCGCTTTGACCCCATTAGAAGGATATTTTGAAGGATATCTGATCTTGTGCTTCTCAATTTTTTTTCAAATATTTCTCAGGAAATTTAAAATTTGAAATTTTTAATTCAAATTGATAAAAAGGCACTTTCATAAAATAACAGTGAAGAATTATCAAATTTTCATAATAAAATATTTAAATCAAAAATAATTTTAAACACTAATAAATGAATATGTAGAAAATTTTCCATATAAAATTTTGATACTCTGCGGAGTGACTTGGTAGTGAGGAGTATAGTGTTGGCCACAACCCACTCGTTTTTTTTAATACATCGTATTAATTATTTCGTTGTTATTAATTGTTAACATGTAAAAATTATCTTGTTTAGTATAAAACTTTAATTAAGTTAATCTAAGATATCATATATTTC
The DNA here is from genome assembly GCA_963576475.1 of Molanna angustata. Lineage (NCBI taxonomy): Eukaryota > Metazoa > Arthropoda > Insecta > Trichoptera > Molannidae > Molanna > Molanna angustata. The sequence continues at coordinate 22,521,721 of OY754973.1, forward strand.
TCCTACCGTCTGTATATTTATGAAGATAAAAAATAGTATCAAATCCTGTTTTGAACCAACAATAAATTGAAAACAATTATAATTCTCATTCATCTCCATTGATTGTGTTGCTGTTTCATATTTGAAATATTTCACAAACAATGAATGGCATTGATAATGTTTCACCTTCGCTAAAACACAATAAAAGGGATCCACCTTCCCCCGGCCCTGACAGTATTGCTCATTTATCATTTTGACATTGGATGCTAGACTCTAAATCCGGCCCTGTCACAATTTTCCTCTCCCCTCGTATTTCTCTTGTACCCCTCCCCACCCCATAACATTCTCTTTCTCTGTCGTCGGTCAGTATGAAGTATGTTAGTATCACCAGGTAGCAGTTATTCAGCATTTTGGCTCAGGGGTGCCAATTATAAAAAAATATCTTTAATTGTAATACTTTTGGTTATTCTGATGGGTAAAATCACTGTTTAGTTTGTCACCACCCTAGACTACTAGGTTTCTAAGACTATTGAGGATTATTTTTAATTTATGAGTTGGCAATCAACTAACTATTTTTTCACGTTTCCTTTGTATTACTGAACATCAGCAAAAATTAAAAAAGTTATTTTTTTTAATTGCAATCATAATAGGCGTGATGACAGTAAGAAAAAATCATTGAAATTATGATTTTATAAAATAAAATATGTTATAAAGATTTGAAAAAATTGATTTATTTTCATTTTAAAAGAGCGAATAATATTAATATTATTAAAATAAAAATACAAAATATGTTAGTCCGCCATTTTATGTGAAACACCAATCAGAGCGCATGACGTCACCATATTGCTACTGTCATATTGTGTTGTTCGAAATGGCTATTTTTTTCATAACAAGCTATATGGAATATGCTGCTTATTTTTAACATGCTATTTTTATTTATTGATTTATTTGGTTCATTTGGGACAATAAACCAAATAATATCGCTATCCGCTCTATTGAATCGTTGACGCATCTGTTATAACACGCACCGAGTATTATAACGTGGTGGAGAATATTTAACGTTTCAGAAATAAATAACTTGGTGGCTTTCATTGCTTGACTATAAAATAAAATTATGTTATTATTATTGTTTCTTTGATTTTGTTATGTACAGTAATGATGATGTTTGTGGGAGTTGTACAGTGTTATATGAGGTTGAAATAGAAATACACAATGTATGTATTATGATGAATCTAGTGGATCAGAATATAATAAGATATACATATGGGATAATTGTTATGATTCATATACATATAATGATATATATATATATATTAAAAAAAATATAATGTAATGTAATAGGTGTGATGACTGTAAGAAAAAAATCATTGAAATTATGATTTTAAAAAATAAAATAGGTTATAAAGATTTAAAAAATGTACTTATTTTCATTTTAAAGGAGTGAATAATAATAATATTATAAATATAAAACTAAAAAATGTGTAAGTCCGCCATTTTATGAGAAAAAACAATCAGAGCGCAAGACGTCATAGTATGGTCGCGTCAATTCTTCTGATAGTCTTCAATACAATATACGCATTAATTGTCGGTCTGGACTATGTTTATTTTGGTGTTATCGATATATTAATATTTTAATTAGATACTTAAAACTAAAACAAATCAAATATAAATGGAACAAGGATTCATCAAAGCAAATAGTTTCAATTTACCTAGATACTCGCCTACCTATCGGGGGACACTATGGGCCGGTATTACAGTGTCAGTTTAAACTCAAGTTTTACAAAAATATAGCGTATTACAGTGTCCGTTTAGACCTAATCTTCCCTCAAAAACGTCACCAAAACGACAAATATTTAACTCAACGTTTCTGGCAGATACGAGTACTTAACTGTGAGTCAACTGTCATTTGCTAGGCAACTCGTGTAGTTTCAGTTTCTATCACTAGAGGCGTTAGGCAACGTGTGTAGATTCAGTGTTGTATCACTAAAGGCGTTAGTTATATCGAAGGTGGCGCCACACAACAAAACAAACTGACATCCGTATTGAAACGAACACGGGCATTTAAAAGCATTATTTTGGTGAAAAAAATTAAATTTACCATGTTGGATAATAAAACAATGGTATTTAAAGTCGTAGCGTCCCGTTTTGTATTTCGTATTATTTGAGGTTATTTAAATTTGACAGATAATAACCACAGAAAAAGTGAAATATGTCTATAATTGAAGATTTAGTAACTGACATGTCTATTGCACTGTAATACGGAAATGGATTCAATCTCCCCTTAACATTAATCTTGAGTTTGGCAAACTCAATGATTTGAGGGCCGACTGTAATATGGGGCCTATGTTAATTTTATTTTGTATGTAACTTAGTTTTTATTGAATAAATAAATAAATAATGAACGCTCGCAACGTATGGTAAACTAATTTAGTTTTAGTATTCTACAATTTTGTCACGCGATGGTGAGCTGACGAACTTTCGACATGTTATGATGCTGGTAACTGCCAAACTAAACTAGCAAGCTATATTTTTTTCATGCAATGAAGCGATTTGCGAAACGACGGCGATTACGCGAAGCATGCGTTTTAAAACATCGTTACAATTTTAGCAGCATACGAATTATTACATAGCGCTCGTTATTTGTATTGTGTTCATAACAAGCTATATTTATCTGCTATCGTTATTTTTAGCAATAGCAGCCATAGTAGTTATTTTTCTGCCTGTCTTAACAACTCTTAACTAGAATGGAACTTTTGATGGTCGGATATTTCTTTGCGTCGAACAAAGACTTTTGTTCATCAGAATTTCGAAACGTAAAAACTTAATAATAAGTACATATAAGTACTTTATTTATCTGTAATTTAAATACAACTTACATCTCGAAAATCGATAAAATATGCTCCTTCTTCTCTCTACATTATGTGTTCATAAGCTAAAAACATACGCGGGAAACGTATGATGGCCTATTTTGACGTTTGGATATTAATGAAGTTCTTTATATGCTTATTGCCTAAATATTGGTAAATATTATATTATTGAGAGCTAAAAGTGGGGGAACAAATACTGTACTTCATTGTAAACGCGTACTTAATAAAATACACTTGTGTCTCGCCGTGCGAAATTTAATCACTTATTTCTCTTTTTTTTCGCGTGGGACGAAAACATATACCTCAGTAGGTGTTTTTTTCGTCGTGTTTGTACATTTAGGGACCGCACAACACTTATGCACTTTTGAATTGATTATAAATACACAAATCGTCCTAGAATACATATATTACATATAGTAGTGATATGCAGTTTACAATATCGTGACGTCACCGTCAGGGTCGGCAGGCGCCATGATACTACAAGCGTTTTTTGGCGTAAATGTCAAATTTGATTTTAAAATGGCGATTTTTGCTACTAAACCTTTATTTTATGTAGAAATGTATATATATTTGAAAACAGTGAATGCGTAAAAACATCGTGAGATATGTAGTTTTCCAAAATTAGTCATCATGCCCATTATAATAATAATAATAATAATAAGTAATTTATATAGTGCCGTTTAATGATTTAAAATCATTCCAAGGGTGCTGGTAGCTCAATTCTGTAATGCTCTGCGAAACAAAGTTGTTTTTAAGCAGAGCACAACACCACACGTCTGGCCGCTATGACAGCGCCAGTACAAGTTTTGACTGAATCATGACTGAAGATTTCAGACCAAGATTTCATCGAGTATGAAAGACCATTTCTGAAGACCCAGGCAAAATTGAAAGAGTTCTTACATTTTCGTACCACTACTTTAAACCAACATTCACATAATTCCTTTGAAATTTAAGAAAAATAGGACTCAAAAAGATGCGAAGTATTAGAAAATACAATAACATCAGCAGAGAACCGAACACCATACTCCTCTTTCTTGACATACATTACTCGCTTCATTCACTTCCATTTATCGTCTCATACACGCTCTTCTACTATTCATACTTCTAACGTCACCATATTTCAATATTTCATTTATATGATTTTCCTTGGCCGACATCAATTTTTCGTTCCACCATTATCAGCTTTATACCTATACATTTTTTATCAGAGGGTCAACACTCATTCTTTCAGTGTTCAAATCACCTTGGGCATTTATTTTCATTTTACTTACGATGTCTATTTCAATCATACATTCTCGATAATATCCTCATTTCGTATTTTATCATCCATCGTTTTATCACACATTCGTTTTAGTGACCTCATTTCAACCGCGGTAATTCTACTTTCATGCTTATTTTGCCATACCCATGTATCACTAGCATACATTAGAGTCGGTACTACGATACCATTGTGTACTGCGAGCTTTGCTTGCCTCGAAATAATTGAGTCACCCATTTCAGATCTTAATGCACCATTCACTGTTTTGCCTAATTTTACTGGCCTTAAATTATTTTGAACCAATTTTCCATCACTCTGAAACATGCTTTCTAAGTATAAATATTCATCCACTTGTTCTAATTGTACATTCTACATTCACTCGTATCTTGAATTTTGTTCATCTTTTGCTTTTTTCAAATATCATAAATTTAGATTTATTTTAGATTCAGAAAAAAACGTTAGATTTAGAAAATACTTTAGACTTTTATTTAGAAAATAGCAATTAATTTTAACAGTTTGATGGGCCCGTTTGCTATAAAATTATTAAGCCAAAATAAAAAACTTCACTTTTTTACTTTGAAAAAAAAAACAGATTTTACATGTCACAACAATGAAATTAACTTGTTATAAATGTATACAAAAATAATTGTTAAAACTTAAAAAAATATTAAATATTGAATCCCAATTCCACATCGACATCTAGTTCGAAAAAATCGTAATTATATGTTTTTAATAATTTTGTTTGTGGGTAGGTAGCATATATATTTTTTTAATGTCGTATAAATAACTGGTTTGTGACCTCTAATAGCAACAGTCTCCGAGCGTCATGACATATTGGCGATATTCATAAATTATTTATTATAACAAAAGTGAATATTATTGTTGCGATATTTTTGCGTGGCAATTTTTCAATTTTTACGGATTTTCTTTTGTCAGTCGTTTTCCTCATTTTTTCGAGAAATTTATAACACACAACAAATTGTATTATATCATATATACCCCCTTGGCACGGGGAGGATACACCTGAGAGCATACATTATATGTACATTCACAACATTGGGTTCATAAAACTTTGATGTTTAGATTCAAAACATTTGGCGATACATTTTGAAGGTAGGTGAATCACTTTATATTTAAATTTATATACTATCATTGTGTCCAATATCTACTCAAGATTAGATCTTAACTCTTTAAAGAGACATTTTTTACGCAGAATAAAAATATTTTAAATCCTTAAGGTCTTTCTCTTAAGAAAGGAAAGCTAACATAACATTTAAAAAGTGTCAGTGTTGATACGCAAACATGTTTACATTTAAAATATCGATTACAATTCAAGTGAACACGTTGAGATAACAGACTAACATCTCAATAGAGACGAAGTTGGAATATTATAGGAGAATCAGGAACTCAAGGCATCTACAGGGCTTACGACCTGTCATCGGCGCTAGTTCACCAATTGTGCCTTCTTATTGAGTTCCCTTATCTATGCATTTTTTTGAAAGTTCGATATTTTTTAATAATGAGAAACAGATCGTTTGAAAATATCCTGTTTTCACCCGCGCCATCTATGAAGTAACGAAGAAACCGAAGTGTTTTTTAAACAATGAATGTTACCTTATACAGTGTACTCGCACAATATGTCGATGGGTTAATTCCAATATATATATATATATATATATATATATATATATATATATATATATATATATATATATATATATATATATATATATATATATATATATATATATATATATATATATATATATATATATATATATATATATATATATATATATATATATATATATATATATATATATATATATATATATATATATATATATATATATATATATATATATATATATATATATATATATATATATATATATATATATATATATATATATATATATATATATATATATATATATATATATATATATATATATATATATATATATACTAGCTTTTATGTCCCGCCGTTGGCCAAGAATGTAAAATTGTGAAAGACAAAGCAATCGTTTTTATAATATTGTCACCCAATTATTTTGCAATATCAGACTATGAAAAGTGGTTTGAAATTTGATTGAGTTTAAGTATTGTAAAATGTTCAAGTGATGGCCACAACCCATTCTTTTTTATATATTGCTATAAAGTGTGAATGAAGTATAATATTTATACAATTTCTGCTCGCATGGACTATGCGTAATGGTTTTAAATATGACTGTTTATCAACGTTGTAAAGAGATTGGTTTGGCCACAACCCCCATTTTTAAATATTATCATCGAAAACAAATTGTAATGTGTACCTATTGAAAATTTAGTAATTTTGGATGTTGGGATGTGGTTAAAATTTGATTAAAGAAACGTAGGTACTGAAAAGATCTAGTATTGGTCACATCCCATTCGTTTTTATATTTTTTCATCAAGTGTGCATTATATTTTTGCTCAATTTGACTGAAAGTCTTCATTAACGAAGAAGAAGAAGACTTGAACTATAGTAAATAGTTTTTAATTTGAATATAAATGTTGTGAAGAGTTCAGTAATGGCCACAACCCCCATTCTTTAAATATTAGGTGTTGAAAATTATTCAAAATAGGATGATATAAATGGTTTAAATTTAATTAAACAAAAGTATTGAAAAGATTCTAGTGCAGGTTATATCGTCACATCCCATTCATTTCATATGTATTTTCATCAAGTGTGCATATCGTTAATAATATTTCTGCACAATAGACTATTAGACTTAAAACTAACCCAAAAGACTAAATAAAAAAGAGAAAAATAAGTATAAGACTATAAGAAATAGTTTGTATAAAAAACTATTCCAATGGTCTACATAAAATAAGTAAAAATACATATACCTAATAGAAGAATTAGACTATTGGAAATAGATTGTATAAAAGCTCACCCAAAGGTCTACAAAAAAGAAGAAGAAGAATATTTAGACTATTGGAAATAGTTTGTATAAATACTGACCAAAAGGTCTACATAAAAGAAAATGAATAAGACTATTGGAAATAGTTTGTATTAAAACTCTCCCAAAAGTCTACGTACTTAAATGAAGAAGAATAATAATTAGACTAAAGGAAATAATTTTTACAAAAAAATGACCCAAATGTATACATAAAAGAAGAAGAAGATGAATTAGACAATAGGAAATAGTTTGTATAAAAACTGCCCTAAAGGTCTACATAAAATTAAGAAGAAAAATAATTAGACTCCAGGACCCGCCGCTTCAGGCCCTTCAGTACCTCCCGTCCCTTTAATCCCTCATTACGTCCCTTCCCATCAGGCCCTTCAGTACCTTCCGTCCCTTCAGGCAGTTTTATACCTCCCGTCCCTTCAGGCCCTTTAGTGCCTCCCTTCCCTTCATTACATCCCGTCCCATCAGTCGGTTAAGAAAAGTTTAAATCCAGAAACCATCCTGGAAGAACCGCGAAGAGATGAAAGAACCTTCTTTTCCCAGGATGCTCTACTTAATAGGTAAAATGACTAAATACACGAAGAAGAAGAAAAAAGTTTAAACCCAGATACCTGCGAAGAGATGGAAGGACAGTTGGACCTTCTTCTCCCAGGATTCTCCAACTTCATAGGTAAAATGACCAAAAATACACGATGAAGAAGAAGAAGAAGAAATAAGTTTAAATCCAGATACCTGCGAAGAGATGAAAGGAAAATTGGACATTCTTCTCCCAGGTTAGTCCACCTTCAAAGGTAAAATGACCAAATAGACGATGAAGAAGAAGAAGAAAAAAGTTTAAATCCAGAAACCTGCGAAGAGATGGAAGGAAAATTGGACCTTCATCTCCCAGGATAGTTCATCTTCATAGGTAAGATGACCAAGTACACGTTGAAGAAAAAGAAGAAAAAAGTTTATATGCAGAACCCGTCCTGGAAGACCTGTGAAGAGATGGAGGGACAGTCGGACCTTCTTTTCCCAGGATATTCCCCCTTCATAGGTAAAACGACCAAATACACGAAGAAGAAGAAGAATAAGAAAAAAGTTTAAATCCAAAAACCATCCTGGGCATACGCTCGACAATTCACCAAAGTTTCATTATAATCGGACAAACGGTTGATAAATAAATAAATAAAATAATTTTCCTATAGGAAATCAGTATAGGTATATTATTGTTGATTTGTAAGTAAATAGTATTAGGTAGGTACCTACCTACAACAAACTTCTAAATAAATTCGATTCCTAACAAATTTTATTTGAATATCACATTCTTTCTGTAGCCATGGAAACGATTCGAACACGTAAGTAATATCGAATGGTTCGGATACATTTTTTGAATATGTAGGTACCTACATTGGTTTGTTCGATGCCATAAAAATGAAAATTGTCAGAAAAATCAAATATTATTTACAAATTATGCAATTTTATTATGCCTATATCTTTACTAATAAATAACACATTTTTACAATATATGTCTTAAAACTTGCCGTAATGTCTTGTGTTTCATTTTATTATTTCATAATTACATTTATTTCAAAGGTTTATTATTTTCAAGAACATATTCATTCGGTGGGAAAATGAAATATTGTATGAAAAGATATTAAAATGGCGGCGTTTATGTACAAAAGGCTTACTAAAAGGCTTAATATTTTTAAAATTCAGCATTTTTATCGCATTCTTTTTAGCGTGACACTGCATCAGGTATACTGGTACATGTTCGCACTTAAATTAGATTTTTAGATGCTCTTGGTTTTTCAGAAGGCGTGAGACAAACACACACACACACATACACACACACATACACACACACATACACTAACATTTTGATTGCTTTATTACTTTAGATATATATATATATATATACATATATATATATATATATATATATATATATATATATATATATATATATATATATATATATATATATATATATATATATATATATATATATATATATATATATATATATATATATATATATATATATATATATATATATATATATATATATATATATATATATATATATATATATATATATATATATATATATATTATATATATATATATATATATATATATATATATATATATATATATATATATATATATATATATATATATATATATATATATATATATATATATATATATATATATATATATATATATATATATATATATATATATATATATATATATATATATATATATATATATATATATATATATATATATATATATATATATATATATATATATATATATATATATATATATATATATATATATATATATATATATATATATATATATATATATATATATATATATATATATATATATATATATATATATATATATATATATATATATATATATATATATATATATATATATATATATATATATATATATATATATATATATATATATATATATATATATATATATATATATATATAGATGTTCTTTGAGCGAAACGCGTCAGTGGTCAACATTTTAAATTAGTGGAATAAAGTTAAAAATTTGTGTCGTTTCATTTTTTCTATCGCCATCTATGAAGTCACGAAGAAAGCTCTTTGTAACGCCATCTATTGAGAAGTTGATTTTTTTGTAAAGAATGAAAGCAGCAGTCTTTATACATGAGGTGACAGTGTTCTAGCACAGACGTCACCCCCGAACTGCGCCAGAAATATTATTTAATTTTTGATTTGTTTACTTTGTACCATAATATGTATAGAAATCGAATATTTTTTTTTAAAGTCGCAAATACCCAAACAATAGATTTTTTATCAGTTCGAAAGCCTTGTAGGTGTCTTGAGTTCCTGGTTCTTCTTTAATATTCCCACTTCGTCTCTGTTGAGATGTTATAACAAAAAAAAATATCACAATAACAATTATTTTGATAATAAAAATGTAAAAATAACTGGTGAAAACGCTTATTTAATATTTTATCTTATTGAATCTGTAGTAGGTTTTTCTGAATAAATCAACGCACAAACATCAAAAATAAAACATTGTTTTTTATCCTTTTGTGTGTTTATAATAACGCCTCGAGATTTGATACACAAGGATAAAGTTTTAAAATTACGCAATTCTTTGAATTTGATATTCTAGAGATCAAGTAGGCATAGTATTATAATCTTTACAAAATTACAAAGGAAATAATTTCGCAAAATTGGAAAAAAAAATGTCAAAGTACCCTCCAAACATGATATTCGCGAAGGTCTTAAAATAAAGACGAAGTCAAATTTCAAAGACAATATAATAAACTGTTTTTTACTCTCCACACTATGGATTTGTGTATTCATGATTTCACAATTTTTAAGAGTATTTTTTGCATCAATTTCTCAACGGATATCATGTAGAGAATGCACACTATGAGTTTCGTCGTGATGTGTATGTATGTATGGCATACGCCTGAGTTTCTCAAACATTTTTTTATTATGATAAAGATTATTTCAAATAAAAATTTGTGTGTTTAACTGCCTATATTTCGATTTTTTCTTTAACAATCGAAAAAAGCCGAATCACCCCAAGCAGATAATTTAATTTTCTATGAAAAATATGAATATTTTTATAAAAAATGAATTTAGTGACGATATCGTTTCATACAATATGTAAGGCAGTATACACTACACAATATCTACGGGGACTCAATAGTTTGATACTTTATCTCCAACATACATACATACCATCATGCCGTTTTCATATTTTGAGTAGGAAAAAAATACTGGCCTCCATACTATCCTATCTTGACATACCTACATATCTACATGTGTTGTATTAGAAAACAAAATATCCTAAAATATTGAATAATTTGTATTTATGGGTTTATAGTTTGGTACATTATCTTCAACTATACATACTATCGCTATCGACAGTTGTATCTCATGTGTTACATGCAAATAGTTCTATTGAAATAAAAATGTTAACACGTAGGTGCTTAGGACCCTATTAACAAAACTATAATATTTCTTACTCGAATTAATGATTCGGTTTAGTGAGTATAATATGATATCAATATAATGAGTCAATATTATCATATACATATTTTACACGAGGAAAATTTAATGAATATAGGTAATACCAAGAATTGGTTTCCTCTAACCCAGATTTTCAATTGTTCGCATTTCTTATTTAAATACTTCCACATAATCCCACGGGACCTTTGCCCTCCAAGATTATTTCTTTTCCTCCGATTCTATTTGGTCTTCCGCTTTCCCATTCATCGATTCCACTCGGTCTCTTGAGGTCCCTTTGTGTTTTGACCATAAGAGGTTTTCTGGGTCGCCACATACCCGATGGCAATCATTTTGTTTTCATTGATTTCGATATATCTATGTAAGATTAAGACATGTCCAACAGAAAAAAGATTCACGCACAAAATTACAGGATTGAACAATAATATGATGGCAAACATTTAACCTTGGAGTAATCAGTCGAATGGAGACGTATACGAATAATAACTGACGAGGTGTTTCAATTTCAGAAAAAAATTAGTCACAGTACCTAACGACACACTACAAAAGTCAATTTCGAATTGTAGATAATACAACATTAGTTAAAAAATTTAAAATATAACAATTATTGTAATACGTCTACTTCACAACTTGCGCTCATCATCAAGTATGTTTTTATTACTAACTTGGGTAATGGAAGGGGGTGGGGTTGGTGACAGAAGTTGGGTCTTATAATTTTAGAAGGGAGAATTCACTGCCGGGTATCGTATGTATAGGATTTGATTTTTTAATACTATATATATATATATATATATATATATATATATATATATATATATATATATATATATATATATATATATATATATATATATATATATATATATATATATATATATATATATATATATATATATATATATATATATATATATATATATATATATATATATATATATATATATATATATATATATATATATATATATATATATATATATATATATATATATATATATATATATATATATATATATATATATATATATATATATAGTATTAAAAAATCAAATCCTATACATACGATACCCGGCAGTGAATTCCCTTCTAAAATTATAAGACCCAACTTCTGTCACCAACCCCACCCCCTTCCATTACCTCCACCTCTTCCAAGTTAGTAATAAAAACATACTTGATGATGAGCGCAAGTTGTGAAGTAGACGTATTACAATAATTGTTATATTTTAAATTTTTTAACTAATGTTGTATTATCTACAATTCGAAATTGACTTTTGTAGTGTGTCGTTAGGTACTGTGACTAATTTTTTTCTGAAATTGAAACACCTCGTCAGTTATTATTCGTATACGTCTCCATTCGACTGATTACTCCAAGGTTAAATGTTTGCCATCATATTATTGTTCAATCCTGTAATTTTGTGCGTGAATCTTTTTTCTGTTGGACATGTCTTAATCTTACATAGATATATCGAAATCAATGAAAACAAAATGATTGCCATCGGGTATGTGGCGACCCAGAAAACCTCTTATGGTCAAAACACAAAGGGACCTCAAGAGACCGAGTGGAATCGATGAATGGGAAAGCGGAAGACCAAATAGAATCGGAGGAAAAGAAATAATCTTGGAGGGCAAAGGTCCCGTGGGATTATGTGGAAGTATTTAAATAAGAAATGCGAACAATTGAAAATCTGGGTTAGAGGAAACCAATTCTTGGTATTACCTATATTCATTAAATTTTCCTCGTGTAAAATATGTATATGATAATATTGACTCATTATATTGATATCATATTATACTCACTAAACCGAATCATTAATTCGAGTAAGAAATATTATAGTTTTGTTAATAGGGTCCTAAGCACCTACGTGTTAACATTTTTATTTCAATAGAACTATTTGCATGTAACACATGAGATACAACTGTCGATAGCGATAGTATGTATAGTTGAAGATAATGTACCAAACTATAAACCCATAAATACAAATTATTCAATATTTTAGGATATTTTGTTTTCTAATACAACACATGTAGATATGTAGGTATGTCAAGATAGGATAGTATGGAGGCCAGTATTTTTTTCCTACTCAAAATATGAAAACGGCATGATGGTATGTATGTATGTTGGAGATAAAGTATCAAACTATTGAGTCCCCGTAGATATTGTGTAGTGTATACTGCCTTACATATTGTATGAAACGATATCGTCACTAAATTCATTTTTTATAAAAATATTCATATTTTTCATAGAAAATTAAATTATCTGCTTGGGGTGATTCGGCTTTTTTCGATTGTTAAAGAAAAAATCGAAATATAGGCAGTTAAATACACAAATTTTTATTTGAAATAATCTTTATCATAATAAAAAAATGTTTGAGAAACTCAGGCGTATGCCATACATACATACACATCACGACGAAACTCATAGTGTGCATTCTCTACATGATATCCGTTGAGAAATTGATGCAAAAAATACTCTTAAAAATTGTGAAATCATGAATACACAAATCCATAGTGTGGAGAGTAAAAAACAGTTTATTATATTGTCTTTGAAATTTGACTTCGTCTTTATTTTAAGACCTTCGCGAATATCATGTTTGGAGGGTACTTTGACATTTTTTTTTCCAATTTTGCGAAATTATTTCCTTTGTAATTTTGTAAAGATTATAATACTATGCCTACTTGATCTCTAGAATATCAAATTCAAAGAATTGCGTAATTTTAAAACTTTATCCTTGTGTATCAAATCTCGAGGCGTTATTATAAACACACAAAAGGATAAAAAACAATGTTTTATTTTTGATGTTTGTGCGTTGATTTATTCAGAAAAACCTACTACAGATTCAATAAGATAAAATATTAAATAAGCGTTTTCACCAGTTATTTTTACATTTTTATTATCAAAATAATTGTTATTGTGATATTTTTTTTTGTTATAACATCTCAACAGAGACGAAGTGGGAATATTAAAGAAGAACCAGGAACTCAAGACACCTACAAGGCTTTCGAACTGATAAAAAATCTATTGTTTGGGTATTTGCGACTTTAAAAAAAAATATTCGATTTCTATACATATTATGGTACAAAGTAAACAAATCAAAAATTAAATAATATTTCTGGCGCAGTTCGGGGGTGACGTCTGTGCTAGAACACTGTCACCTCATGTATAAAGACTGCTGCTTTCATTCTTTACAAAAAAATCAACTTCTCAATAGATGGCGTTACAAAGAGCTTTCTTCGTGACTTCATAGATGGCGATAGAAAAAATGAAACGACACAAATTTTTAACTTTATTCCACTAATTTAAAATGTTGACCACTGACGCGTTTCGCTCAAAGAACATCTACTGAATGGTACTTTTGAATTAATGGACCATTTATTTATACACATAAATTCATTGCTAGCAAACCTTTTTTACTAAATAATATATATGAAAATATGAGATTATTTATAAAAAATACAGCATACCTAAATTTATTTTTATTTATATTTATAAATTGTAATTATAATTGTATCTTATTTACTTGTATTTACATATAGGTATGCTGTTTCATGTTTTTATATATGTACTTACAATTTTTCAAACGTAGGTACCATTCAGTAGATGCTCTTTGAGCAAAACGCGTCAGTGGTCAACATTTTAAATTAGTGGTATAAAGTTAAAAATTTGTGTTGTTACTTATTTCTTTAAGTTATTTTTATTATATTGATAGTGGAATTCCATGACGAATTAGCAGACGAAAACTTAGAAATAAATCAAATAAATATTTTATAGACGTTAAGTCTATATATTTTTTTTGAATACTCGTTATATATGTAATTGTAATTTCTATAGTAAATTATATTTATTTCGTTGTATTTTGTGTCAATTATATTAACTTATTAAAAAATGACCGTACACGGTCGAAATACGTTCGTTATTAAAAATGTTCCACTTCTTTTTTGGTAAACAAAATAATGAAATGATATTTTCTTGAAACAGTCATTCGTTATGACAGATGCTCGTCCCAAGTTTGGTTGGATCTGGCAGGCCATTCTTACAGTGATTAATCGGGGAGGCAAAACGTAAAACTTTAAAAAAGTTTTTCAATTTCGCCTGGCACCTGTCCCTTTTTGATACCTTCTAATTGCATCATGTCCCCACCAATAGGCACGATTCAAACTTGATAAAAGGTTAAAAAAATGTAGAATATAAAAATATGGTTAATGTTGCATATAAAAATTATATGATCACGTAAATTCGACAAAAAATATTTATCTATTTATTTATTTTCTTTGGAAAGCTACAGCTCATTCAAAGTTTAATGAAACAATGTTAGAGGCAAAAAAAGCATTCCAGTAACATAATATTAAAACAAATAACAGTTTACAAGCCAAAAATAATTCATACACACACCTTCATTCACACCCTCACACACACACTCATACACACTATCACACACACATACATACATACACACATATACAACAACTAGGGAAGGGTAGAGAAATGAGAGAAGAGAGACTAGGAGGACAGGTCAGAGGGATATTGGTTACGCATCACCTTCAGAACATCATGTCTAAATCTATAAAATATCGCGTTGAATATGTCTATCTCAGCTGAGAATATATTGTTTTATTGACTGCATATGCAGATCTAAACATATACATATGTAGATTATACGAATAAGTATGTAGATCTAAATAAACCTTATAATATTAATAATAATAATCACTTCCTAGCAACCTGCGCAAGTGGCGAGTTTATTGTCATATATCAATTTCTTCCAACTAACCATTGTTTCCAGCCCAGAGAAGCAATATTAGCGTGAGAAATTAATTTAAATAATTTATCCACTGCTGGGGATCGAACCCAGAACGCCCGCACAGAAACCAAACGGCTTACCAACTGTACCACGTCGGTCGGCACAATTGGTAATCTCAAATACTTGTGCCTGATATTTTTTTCTTTTTGATAATAATGCATATGGCCTTGCAATGTATGTAAATGTACATCTTCATACATTCCCTATATTAAATGAAATCGGTCGTGGCAGTATTCGAACTCACGACCACTGGATTCGACCCAGCGCGCTTTTTTGCTGTTGTTCAGATAGAATTCTGTCAGAGGCTGGTTGGAAGAAGTTGTCTTATGGCAATAAGTCCGCCAGTGTGCAATATATTTGTTTATATTATGTACAAAAAGATAAATAGGTAAATCGAATCACAAAACCAGGACTTTTCAATTAGGAATCTGATATACATAATAAGTGACGTTGGCCGAGTTTAAAAAATTTCGCGATGACAAAACTGTTTAAACAATTTAGCGTTCATATAAAACTATTTTTAGTTCAGCTGAATCTAAAGTTATTTCATTAAATAATTCAATTTGAAGCGACGAGTTTTCACAGAAAAATTATAACAAAGGAAAATTATTAAATATCTTTTGGATCAAATCAATTTTGCGGTAAATCTGAGAATCTTTCAAAATTAAATTAAGATCATCAAAGAAACATTTCAAGGAATTTGTATTATTTTACGAATCAAATTACCTTATTTGCATACGCTACATAGTGCTTTATCTAAAATTTACAACGCCTGGCACATTAAATTTAACAATTCCTCTTTTGATTGCTTTGAACAACCTGACACCACAATTCATTAGATTACACAACAGCTCATTTTTACCGAGATCGGATTAGCTGTCCAAGTTGACATCATCATCAATGGCCCCACACCCCAGAATGGGCCTTGGCCTCCTCAAGGAATCGTCTCCATTGCGTCCTATCCATGGCCTTTTCACTCCCATTCCGTACACTGGCTGTCTGAAGGTCCCTCTCGACTCCATCCATCCATCGTAGTTACGGCCTTCCCACACCTGTTCTTCCCTCCGGACGTGTTGTGATCCTTTTTGATGACTGGTCATCTTTCATACGATGCACGTGTCTTAAAGATCGAAGCCTCCCTATTTTTAACGTTTGGACGATATTTGGTTCCTTGAAAAGGCTCTTTAGTTCGTGGTTGTACCTGATTCTCCACGTGCCTTGATCGCAGAGGCGACTGAAAGTTTTAAAGATTTTCCAAGTTGATATTAGACGCGAAAATTTTGAACCCAAAAAATAGTAAGCAGTATTTAAAATTGTAGGTATCATACAACTACGTAAATAATATTGTGACACATTTAATTAATTTGAAAAATTTGATCAAATGCGTATGCATAATAAACTTATTTTTTACCTCAAATGACAAAGGTGCTGATAAAATGTTTCTTACAACCAATTTCCATTTAATTTAAATAGGAACTCGCTCGCGCGAGTCGCTTTTAGTATTACGGGAAGGACTTGGCGAATGAGGACGAGGAGGGCCGACCCCACATAATGGGAAGAAAAGGCCAGGACAAAGAAGACGATATATTATTTTATTGCATCCCACATAATTTTTGATTACGTTTAGTCTTTAATGATAATAGCGACTCGCTTGAGTGAGTTCCTTTATAAATTTAATGGATATTGGAGCAAAAAAATGCTATCAAAACCTTTGCCATTTGAGGTTAGAAATAAGTTTATTATACATTTTTATTATTTTTGTTAAAAAAAATCTATAATATCTACTTTGACAGCTCATCTAAAGTTTATTAAATTCATCTAAGAACTGAATCAGAGAAATAAACTCTCTGGGAGCCATCTCACACTTGGGTCGATTGGATGACATGGTAATAAATCCTTAAGAAAAATGGACAGGCCAATAAAGCGGCTTACTATGACAGATGCTTTGGTGTGAGTAGTTCTGTAAAGTGGAATAGGTCTGCCTCTAGATATCTGCAGCGCTCGAAGATAAAGAGCTCTCTGTAAATGACTGTTTATAGAGCAAGAAAAGACTGAAATATCAGCGCCCTGAAATTATCCTCAATCATAAAGAATAAAGTAGTTTGTTTGGTGCTAAGCTAGTCGATACACTAATCTACAATGTAACACGTAAGCGTGCGTCCATTCGTTAGGATAATTTGTATGTCACTGTGGCACTAAGCACCAAGCGAGTCACCTACTTTTTTTGGCTTTATATTCAAATCCTTATTATATTGTTCCCTTAAAAAATATGCTCCTTTCCATATATTTGGCGCCCCAGATTTCTTTGTTCCTGGTGAAATTGCAATATTCTGCAAAACGATACGGTTTTGACCCTTCACCGTGTCGCAAGATGAAAAACATATTTGATATAAATTGGTTTTCGGTGTATTTACAAGATTTGTTGTGAATTGACAAATAATTCAATATTTCTTTGTACACGGGAACGTTTATTGATATGGCACGTACGTTTGGATTTCGAGATATTTCTAGAAGTTTCCATCGAACGGCACTGCGTCATAGAAGGAATATATCTCACCAATCCAAAAAATTGATAATGGTTTACAATACAAAGCAAATATTTTTACGAGTTAATGTTTTCTTCTCGATATTTGGAAGCGAGCCTTTCAATTTCAACAGTTATGAAATCCTATATTCAGTTATAGAGATGAATGCATTGTTATTTTTCATAGGGAAAAATAATGTTCATCTAAGCAATGAAAAAAGCTTTGGTTTTTTAATGTTTGAAACTGCCACTCCATGATATAACTCCATAGTCCATAATGATCTAGATTTTGAAAAAAAAACTATCCTGCATGCAAATCTTTCACGTGCAATAAATGTTCGGGTATACATGTAGGTCAAACGGGTAGATCTTTAAATGCACGGCTCAAAGAACATCTTGCGTGTTTCCGTTTGAAAAAATACACTTCGAACTTTGCGACGCACTTACTTGAGAGTGAGCATTCCTTGTTTTCACAAACCGGGATAAATCTTAAACATAGTTAAAAAAGGTAAAAAATAGATAAATTTGAAATATAAGAGATAAATAGAGTAAAAGGTAACAGTAACATTCCTTTGATTAACGCACAAATAGATTTTAATGCTTCTCCGCTATTATTACCTTTAGAATAGTTAATGTAGGGTATTTCTACAGCAATTAAGAATATAATAATTACATGAATAATTTATTATATTCTTAATTGCTGTACTTTCAATGCAATATTTATATATGCATTCCTTTACTTCATTTATAATTCATTGTACCTAAATATTTATGTTAATGTCTTTTTGGGTATTCTATTTTTCTTGGTATTACTCCTTTCTTCTCTATTATTCGTATCTTCGTTTTGAATCTATAGATGGTCTTCATTGCTATTTTTCACCATTCTGAAGAAGTTCAGTACTGTGCGATACCGGTGATTGGGAGTCGCTTTTGTAAACAAAATTAAATAGAACGTTTAATTATGTACATATTTTATTTTAAATTGTAGATGTAATATAGCTTTAAATAAATAAAAATTAAACATGATTTATAATTCTACGATCTATTCCTTTTTATATGAAAAATTTATCTCGTTTGATTTTAACCTATGCATTCGTGGAATTCTATAAAACAAAAATCTGTCACAAAACTGTAATTAACTTTATTATTCACGATTATTGAGCGGTCCTATTATTTATTTATTTTGAATCACAATAACAAGTATATCACTGCTGGCCAACTAAGAAATCCTGTTCTAGGGCTAGCATTTACAATTTTTAGTGACAATATAAGCTACTATGAACCAGGTGATAGCTCCCGTTATACATAAAATAGGCACGCAATCTCAGTTTACTGCACTCACAAGCACCACCTCGACAAAGATCATAGGAGGTATAGCTCACACAAACAAATCAACCAGGTACACCATAATACCTGTCATCAGTCCAATCTACGACGCAATTTGTCATAGAAAAGAGACTAGTTAACCATGTTGGTGTAGTTGATATGAATCACATGCGTCCCAAAACAAATCAAGTGCAATCAAATAGGTATTTATATTTGTTACTCAAAGAGCATCGAAAACATAATTAAGGATAATTGCAAATATTATTAATAATTTTAATTACGAATAATTTCAGGGGTTATTGTTGAATTCTATGTATTTGTATTAGTTGTGACTTCCATAATTTATGGCGTATTTTTTAATATTAATTTTGAATCTTGTTTTTCTTCATCTTCTTCTTCCTTTTCATAGATCCGTCTGTTTTTACCGCTATTCTGTCTCCTGCGATGTGGACTACCAACTGTCACGAAATCTCTTTGGAGGTCTTCCTGGTGGTCTTCTTCTAGCTGGATTCTCTTGGAGAGAGATACGTTGGAGTCTATTTTCATCCATTCTGTTTACATGTGAGCTCCAATATCGCCTCCGCTGTCTTCCCCATCTGACGATGTCTTCCGTACTACACTTTTTTCTTATTTCAGTATTTCGAATTCGGTCTCTTAGAGTGTTTCCGGTTACACATCTCAATGTCCTCATCTCTGATGTTCTCAGAAGAGATTTTGTTCCCGTTGTGTCTGTTTTGGTCTCTACTCCGTAGGTGGCAATGGGTATTACACATGTTTATATATTCGGACTTTACTTTCGATATTCATGTGTTTATTCCTCCATATACTTTCCTTTAGGCATCCCGATATTGCAGCTGCTTTATTTACTTGTCTTAATGTTTCGTCGTATAGACTACCGCTGCTAGTTATGTATATTCCCAGGTATTTAAAGTCCATTACTCGCTCTATTATGTTATTTTCTACGACTAATTTGCATCTCAAGGGTTCTTGCTTATCGTGAGACTTTTTGTTTTGTCTGTAGATATCATCATATTATATTTATGTGATCTTTATCTTGTTTTTGATGTTATTTATTTAAGAAATAACATCACAAACAATGCTACGTCCAAGTTAAAGTATAAATAAATTGGTACTTAGCAATTACTCATTTGATTTGTACGAAGCTTAAGTAAAAAGGAGTTTAAACTTTGATGCGTTCGTATTTGTTATAATTTTATTCAGTTTCAGTTGAAAAGAAATTGATCTCTTGGTTGAAGTTTGTTATACGCAGAAGATTAAAACCGTATCGAAAAAATATATAATGTCTCAACTTTCAGAAAGGGCTCACAAGAAATTATTTGTGGTTGAAGATAAGAATTTGTGGGAAGCAGTTCAGAAAGTTGTCTTGACGAATGAAAAAGATAAGAACTTACACATGACAGATTATCAAAACGTAACGGGAGACTTCAAAAACTCTAGTTGATTTGATGCCACAATACGTAGGTACCTATTATCTGAATATCTCTTCTCGTTCAACTTTAGGCCAAAAAATACAGTTCAACTGTTTATAATGTGTTTATAATTGTTCCAAAATACATACATCTTACCATCACGCCATGTCCCTTACGGAGTAAGCAGAGAGAACCGAGCGCCATAATCCTCTATATTCACACATTTGGACACATTCTTGCCTTCCTTTACATCCATGCATCATCTCATACATGCTCGTCGATTGTCCAGGCTTCTTACGTTTCCTACTTTCGAAATGGCATTAACATGATCATTGATCATGCTTTCTCTTTCTGGGGCAACCCCTGCTATTCACTCCATCTCTTACACCCATGTATATTTTTTTGGTCAGTCGTTCATCGTTCACTCTTTCAATAAGTCCAAACCACTTCAAGGCATTCACTTTCATTTTACTTATAATATCCTTCTTTATTTTGCATTCTCTCCGTATGTCATCATACATCGTTCTATTACATACTCTTCTTAGTGATCTTATTTCCACAGCATTTATTCTACTTTCATGCGTCTTTTGCCACGTCCCTGTTTTACAAGCATATGTCAAAGTAGGCACTATAATTGCATTATGTATGGCAATTTCGGCTTCCTTTGAGATGCTTGAATCGGACATTACTGGTCTGAGTTCTCCTTTTATTCTATTACCTGCCAAAACTCTTATTTCAATATCTTTATCAGGTCTTCCATCCCGTTCAAACATACTGCCCAAGTATATTCTTTATTTCCTAATTGTTTATTTTTCAGACATACTCTTCTTGGTGATCTCATTTTCTACAGAATTTATTTGACTTTTTTAATGCGTCTTTTGCCACGTCCGTGTTTCACTGGCATACGTCAAATTCATAACTCTTCTTTTATTATCTCTATCAGGTCTTCCATTACTTTCAAACACACTCCCTTAGTATAAATATTCGTTTACTTGTTCTAGCGATTCGTTCTCTAGTTTTATCATATGTACATTAATTATAATTTCAGTTTTTTTCGAATACCAATATCTTAGATTTACTCACATTCATTCTCAGTCCGTTCTACAGGCATCCTTCATACACTTTATTAACTAAATACTGTAACTCATCCGCACATTCAGCATACATTGCTAAAATCATCAAATAGAAAGATATTCATTTTTCGGACAGCTAATTGATTTATACATAGATGTCGAATATTAATTCATGACGATCCCAATAACATTTGCCATATTTTGGAGACTTATTATGTATGTAAATCTCACAGATCCATACTGAAAGCAGAATAAAAAAATATCTCAAAAAGTATCTCAACCGGAATCCAACTAAGTAAATGTGTTTCAGTCAGATATCTGATTAACTAAAAAAGATATATGAATATTTTCTGTTGCAAAATAAAGCATTCTGACTATCTACATATACATAAAAATTAATGTTGGTATAAATGTATATATGTCTGTATGTATGTGGCCATTGCGATTATCGTCCATCCGATTGCGTTGAAACTTAGGGGATTTGTTCAGCGCTCACCCGAGATGGTTTCTGTGTTATTATTCATTTATTTGATTTTTTTTTAAATTAAAAGAATGAATATGTCCTTATATCAAATAGATATATTATCCATACTCATACATTCCCTAGATCAAACATAAATTCTTGTACTATAGGTGAACGAAATCGGTCGAGACAGAACGATTCGAACTCGCTGCCACTGGATTACTAACCCAGCGCGCTAACCGCTCTGCCTCCACCCGTCACACAAAATTTTTTTTTTTAAATTATCTACTTGAACGGACGCAACGGATTGAAGAGACTGAAGAAATTTCAAATTTATTCATGATATTTTTAGATTTTGTCAAAATATGTAGGTGTTTATTCAAAATGCAGCAGTGCAAGAAGTTATCTCATATAGGTCACACCTTTAAACGAAGTTTAATTTATCAACTATTCTTGGATTGAAGTAACAACATCACTTTATTCTAGGATTATATATACCTACACCTACATGTCCAACATCCATATATTCAGTAATGCATAATTTTCGATTTATAATTTCGTCTTTTTTTAATAGTTCATTTGAACCTTTTAATAGTTTATCTACGTGTCGTCTTTAGCAAAGACAATAGTTTTTACGTTATTTTATGGACAGAACTTGAATAATTTATCAAATTTAATGACTGTTCGCTTTCCAGGTAAGTTTACGGTTCACCTCGAGATAATTTAACAAAAGTGTGTGAGACGATTCCACCAAAGTGTGCAATTCAAGTACCGACAATTAATATGTTGAAGTGTGTGACAAGGTCGAAGGTAAATGGGTTTCTGTATGTAAGGGAAGGCGACTATCAGCACCAGTGAGGCTTTGCCATGTTATAAACCGCCCATCTGGGTGCTGCTCATAAATCTAAACTTTAATTGCTCGAGCACATTGTTCACTCCAGATATTAAATTGTTTCTCCAAAAATGTCTGAATCGCGTGATATATTGTGTACTGTGCTATGTAACTGGGTGAGGATTAAATCCTTCCATTTTGATACCAGCACATAGAACAGTTAAGAGAGATTGGTTAATGTTTTTAATTGGTGTTTTCGACCAGTGACGTTCGTTGTCCCACCATTTTCTAAAATTTGACTTAAATGAATCGTTTATTTTTTATTTCATTTTATTTTGGTAAGCCAACAGCTCATTTACACTTTGATATTTCAACTCAGATATGTTATAATTACTGAGTCAAAAAAGCATTACAAAAACAAGTAAAACTAAAAACAGACAACAACACACTCAAACATACACAATTAGGTATGAGAGGGATAGGGAATTAGGAGAGTAAGAGGGAAGAAGATTAATAAGGCCCAAATTATAGAATAATTCTCAAGACCGTTCTCCAAATGTGTAATCTCAAGACCATCTTGAGATCATGCTTGAAAATCCGTATTAAAAGTAAAATATTATGAAGGCCGTCTCATTCGAGAAAGCGTACTCGAACAAAATGTGGATGAAGCAGTATAAACAAGTACCTTTTCTCGTAATTGTAATAATTTTAGAGCTGTTTTGTTGGTATCACTAAGTTGGAAAAGTTATTTATAGATATTTTGCCAATTCGTTGTCTTGGTAGTCTTCGAAGTATAGAGAAATTTATACAACATAATATTAAACCTAGTGTACTAGCGAAAATGTCGACCACTTTATTCGGAAGAGGAAAATAAAATACTTATTCATTTAATTGTCATATAACACATTATGGGAATGGATGTACCTACAGTCAATACGTCCAGGAAAGTCAGCCATTTCAAAATATTATATAGCATGGTGATCTGTAAGTTCTGTCGGGGTGTAAAATTTCATTCACACCATTAGTTCATGAATGAGTGTATGTAAATAATTACTTTCGAAAGGTAGTAAATAAAATGCTCAATCCATTTTAGTACCGCTAATAATGTATACGTCAAAATAGTTATTAATGCGAAGTTTGTCCGTGTCTATATATCATATATAGCGCTGTCTTATTCCATCTCTTAGAGACCGTGCTCAAGATAGCAGGACAGCTGTCTTGAAGTAATATCAACTCTTCTATACATTCCAAGACCGGTATTGAGATCAAGCTTAGTGACTTTTGTATCTTTAATACCATTTTAGTTGAGAACGTGTGCTCAAGACCAGTTACAAGCTTGAGAACGAATCTATAAATCGGGTCTAAGAGCGTATCGCCTTCAGAACTTTGCGACAAAACCTATCATATTTTGCATCGAAGATGTCCTCCTCGGCTGAGAATAACGTGCTGTAAGAATCACATTATACGTGAAATGGTGGCATTTTTCCTGACATTATTTCTACATATTAATTTATTTATATAATATCTTTTTGTAAACAATTATAATGCGCACTGGCCGGCTTATTGTCATTAGGCCATTTTTTCCAACCAACCAGATTACAAAGTATGACAAAATTGTATATAGGTAATAATGACAAAATTGTATATATAACCTACTGCAACAAAAGAATGAAAACGAAAAAAAAAACAAAGAAAATATATGTACATAACACTAAGATAAATATTAAAGACAATAAAAACATAATACCAAAAAAGAATTAGAAAGAATAAGGATCACGTGTTAAGGATTATACCTTTATTTAGTTTTTTCTTGAAAATACAAAGTGAGTTGGACGACGCAATATCCGGACTTAGACTATTCCATAATCTTTCTGATTGTACTTCGAAGGAAGAGCTGAAAAAGTATATGTTATGGACAGGCATGGATAGAGTCGTACGTTCAACAGATTGGAGAGGAAGTCCATGATTGGATAAATAACTGAATTTTTTAAAGGCACTGTGGCAGATTATTTTGCAATCACATATTTTCATGTAAAAATATTATCTTAGGTGTGAGTGCTTCCAATCTTTTCCATCGTCATCGTTTTCGGGTGTCTCATAATATGAATGTTTCTTTTTCAGGCGAGAAGAGGTTGGTTTATGGGGATAATAGCGTCGAGCACACCCGCACACCTTTCACTGGTAATTCCACAATGTGGGAATATGCCATGATGGTATAAATGAATGAATACTTAATAAATTTTGAAAGATGAAGACCTTAAGTATGGCCGATACCGGAACAAACGGAGATATTTATATAAAAAAAAATAGTATATACACCCCTCCTTTTGTACCTAGCTTCACTTGCCTTCTTATAATCAGTTTTCTTTAAATTATTGTGATTCAATTAATATATGTACCTATTATAAAGTAAAATAAAAAAAATAAATATGACGAAAACATACGGTTCAATTTTAACTTAAAATCCTTTACTTACTACTAAAAAATCTTTTACTTAAAACATTCCATCCTTTATTTACTTATTCTCAGCCCCCCTAGACAACGTATCATTTACATAGCTCAAGAAAAGAAACAAGAAAAGATAACTCAATGTATGGAAGTGACAGTTGTCACGTGACTGGCAACTGTCCCTTCAATACATTATTATCTTTTCTTGTTTCTTTTCTTGAGCTAAATGACACGTTGTCTAGGGCGGCAGGAGAGACAATCATATACTTGCTCGTATTTCTTTGTTAATGACATTCTTTGAAATTATAGAACACGCAAATAATTATTAAATATATACGTAGTAAACTACTCATTTGATTGAACAAATAATACCCTCAATATAAGAATAATATGAGACGATGCATGGACGTGAATGAAGCGAAAAATGTATGTCAAGAGAGAGGAGTCTGCCGTTTGGTTCTATCTGCCTACCCCGAACATGGAAATGGCGCGATGTTATGGTATGTTATATTTAATTGAAATAAAATGAACCTCAACTTTGAGTGTAATGGCTACCGTCCGACTTTTAAAGAAGAAGATTTCCTTAGATCCGAAGCCTTCAAATCCAAATTCCTGTTCAAATGCTGCTTGTACATTTTCAGTGTCCCATAAACACTCATGACTCCGATAAATTTTAATGAACTTTATTAAATCAGCGGAACCGAAATTTAATATTTTTTGACTCATTTTTTAATGAAAAATGAACAATCACCCTTCAAAACGTTCAACACTTGAATGAAAAATTCATCAACGCAAATACGTGCAATACTTGAAGCAACACGTCTGTAAATGGTACAAGTCTGTGTTTAGACAAGTCAAGAATGGTAAGCAATAATGTCATAGAAATAATTGTATTGGTGTAAACAAAATACACTTGCAATTATTTCTTGTCAAGATTTGCATTCAATAATTGCATTCAATTTTTTTACTGATATGCGCGTGTAAACAGTTGCTAACAATTCTTGAAAGTCAATTATTGCGCCTAATTTATTGCATTCAATTATTGCTCTTGTATGTACAAGAAACTTGCATCGTGTAAATCAGCTTTTTATATTATTCGACTGAATTCTACTGGCAAAATTTCAAAAGGCCGACATAACAATTGAGTTAGTTTAGTGTTGAGATAGCAAAAGGCAACGCTGAGGGCGTGAATTGTACATCGTATGTTTTCACAGCCAATTCGACTTTCCGCATTATTTGTCAAACTCTGTCTTGTGACGTGATTCTTTCCTTTGTAAATAGCCTGTTTATATTGGTTTATCAAAACGTAAAATATCAAGAGGTTTAACGCTGAAATTTTATTGTAAGTCGTAATTTTATCGTTTCAGAATGGTTGATGCACAGTGTCATTTTTTATATAGACACGTTATACGAGGACAAAACGCTGTAAGAAAAATAGTACAATTTGAGTGAGAAAGAGATAGTACAAATATATATATATACACGTATGTATATGTTACACAAACTTCGGATTTATTTTCTCTTTTACTCCAGTGCAATCACATTATAATTATCTCTCACACTATGAAAGACAGAAAGAAAGGGTAATCGTGAGGGTTTTGATTTCGCCGGTTGGACCAGACTTGCCCCCCTGGTATGTTATATTGTTTGAAATATTTGAAAAGAAAATACATTACATTTTCTGAATTTTCTCGATGTTCGAGATTTCAAATGAACCAAAAGCATGTGTGAATCCTAGGTAGGTATACCCATGGGATTAGAAATTTATTGTGTTTAAATAGACTTCGCTTTGTCAAGTTATTCAGTGGTCTTTCTGCCAGATCTTTTGACGTATCAAATCCGTTGTTTTCAAGAAATATGCATTATAAAAAAACATATTAAAAGTGAAATTTCAGAGGATAACTTTATCCAA
This sequence comes from Molanna angustata, assembly GCA_963576475.1. NCBI lineage: Eukaryota > Metazoa > Arthropoda > Insecta > Trichoptera > Molannidae > Molanna > Molanna angustata. The sequence continues at coordinate 22,549,590 of OY754973.1, forward strand.
CATTGTATGATGTGTTGTTCCAACGATACGTTGCACAGTGAAAGTTCACCCAACCTAGTTTTGCTGTTACCGCATATTTTTATAATGTACCGTGGCAGAAGTTTGCGTTTGTTTTCGTAATAATTTAACATTTAACAGTGTGCGAAGTTTGTGGTGGAGATGAAAAAGAAGTTACCAAATATTCGAGGCATTTTTGAACATGAAATACGATGAGAATAGGAGAAACGCTACAGTTTGGTGTGGTTTTAAAAGAGCTCCAGACATCTCTCCATGAAACTTTCAAAGTTTTTTACATATTTAAATATTAAAACACTAGGGATGTGCTGAATTTTTCATACTGTATGTTAGTGTATTCAACAAATAATTAGTATCTTTTATCTTGCTGTATCAAACGGAATTACATAAAAAATATTTTTAACATAAAATTTAACACACTATCTCATCAAAGACTAATCAGGGGGGCAAGTCTGGTTCGACGGGCGAAATCAAAACCCCAGTGACTACCCATATCATGGATATAATTATAAAATGGAGTTCTATGACATCTAAATATATTGTCGAACTCCATATAATAATTATATCCATGATATGGGTAATCACGGTGGTTTTGATTTCGCCGATTGAACCAGACTTGCCCCTCTGGGATAATGTTATAGTCCGAGAGATATCAACTTTTTTTTATATTTTCTATCTTTTTAAAAAATATAGGTATAAAAACGTATATCTGTCAATTGGTAGTGGTTGCGTTTACCAGTATTTCAATATAATTTGTACTTGTATGTTATTTATACCTATAAAATCTGTCCATTTGTGAAATATTTACTCACTGTTACTGAAATATGAGTAAGATTTTTTTTTCAGAAACCTTTCCGGCTGTGCGTTGAACAAATCACAGTTTCATTGTATTCAGATGGATACTATAAGAGTACAAAAAGGATGCAAATGATACTAAAACTGCAATGTTCACCTATAGAAAGGGGATGAGCACTAGTAAACGCAACCATTCCCAGGTGCTAGACTTACCTTTTTCATACCTACCTATATTCAATAAGGAAAGAAATATAAAAAAAAACAGCCAATCAAAATGCATTGTTTTTTTAATTGTTTTGTTTCTTATTATGTGAAGTATCTGACTGCTGAGCCGAAGGTCCCAGGTTTGATTCCTGGTGGAGACACAGTTTTTAATTATGTTTTCAGTCTGGATCTGTGAGACGTTATGTCTTTGACAAGATGCCAAGCGAAACTCTTTACATTCCGATTGGCGTCGATTAATTGTTTATTCAATTTAATTTTTATGTGTCATGATTTTGATTTGTGATATTTTTATCTATTTTGATCATTTTTCGTGATATAATTTTGATATATGCTGATAATATATTTATTTTTGCTAAAACAATTGACGATAACAAGCGCTTATCTCAGGCCTATGTTCTACAATATAACATAACAATACAAATCATTTTGTACATACTTATTATATGTACAAAAATATTAAATAAAAATAAAAATAATGATGATAATAAGAATAATAAGAATGCCAATAACAATATTATAAATATAAATGATGACCTTCTAAATTCGTGGCTAAATAAAATAATTCATTCTATACATCCAAAATTTCTCAACCAACCTTATGTTGACAAAAATTGGTCAAACAAATGGTTGAGTATTGGTGATTTCGACGCGGATTTAGAAGGTTTTATAATAGCGATTCAGGATAGAGTAATAAAAACTAAAAATTATCAAAAATATATAATAAAAGACATAAATGTAGTAGATGATAGTTGTAGGAAATGTTTGGCTTTTCCGGAAACAATCGAGCATATAATATCGGGCTGTTCTTTTCTCGCGCAATCAGAATATACATTTAGACATAGCCAAGTAGCAAAAATAATACACCAAAATTTAGCTATTAAATATAAATAATTGACGCGATAAACATAAAACCATATTTTATTTTAATTTATTTTATTTTATTTTATTCATGAATATGATATTATGAATATGATCCGATTTCATTTTTAGAAAATAATATTTGGCTTTATTACGATAAAACAATATTTACAGTTGAAGCAGATTAAAAATTGAGTAGTTCAAATTTATACAAATGATATTCATATAATTTTAACGAGTGGGTTGTGGCCAACACTAAACTCTCCACACCACAAATATTGACAATGAAATATTTTATTCATTCTAAATTTTACTACCAAGAATATAAATTTTCTAACGATAGTATATTTTCATGTTAAGATAGACAAACTATTAATGCAGTATAGTGAAGAATGCTTATGTTGTATGAAATATTTTAAAAAAAGCAGATAAATTTTGTTTTAAAGAACGCGAGAGCATTTTCAAAATTTTGACACGTGATATCATATTAAGATTTTTTTTGTTATTTATGGAAAGCTAATCAGTTCTATGTTCAAGCTCTTTACATTATAACATGAAATCAAATTACTGAACTTTTCCATACATAGATATTTATCTAATTACATTTTTATTCATACTAAATGTTACTACCAGGAATATAAATTTTCTTCCGATAGTATATTTTTATGTTAAGATAGACAAACTATTATTGCAGTATGGTGTAGAATGCTTATGTTGTATGAAATATTTTAATAAAAGCAGATAAATTTTGTTTTAAAGGACGCGAAAGCATTTTCCAAATTTTGACAGGTGATATCATATGAAGAATTTTTTGTTATTTATGGAAAGCTAATCAGATCTATGTTCAAACTCTTTACATTATAACATGAAATCAAATAACTGAACTTTTCCATACATAGAAATTTATCAAATTACATTTTAATTCATACTAAATGTTACTACCAGGAATATAAATTTTCTTCCGATAGTATATTTTTATATTAAGATAAACAAACTATTAATGCAGTATAGTGAAGAATGCTTATGTTGTATGAAATATTTTAAAAAAAGCAGATAAATTTTGTTTTAAAGAACGCGAGAGCATTTTCAAAATTTTGACACGTGATATCATATTAAGATTTTTTTTGTTATTTATGGAAAGCTAATCAGTTCTATGTTCAAGCTCTTTACATTATAACATGAAATCAAATTACTGAACTTTTCCATACATAGATATTTATCTAATTACATTTTTATTCATACTAAATGTTACTACCAGGAATATAAATTTTCTTCCGATAGTATATTTTTATATTAAGATAAACAAACTATTAATGCAGTATAGTGAAGAATGCTTATGTTGTATGAAATATTTTAAAAAAAGCAGATAAATTTTGTTTTAAAGAACGCGAGAGCATTTTCAAAATTTTGACACGTGATATTATATGAAGATTTTTTTTGTTATTTATGGAAAACTAATCAGTTCTATGTTCAAGCTCTTTACATTATAACATGAAATCAAATTACTGAACTTTTCCATACATAGAAATTTATCTAATTACATTATTATTCATACTAAATGTTACTATCAGGAATATAAATTTTCTTCCGATAGTATATTTTTATGATAAGATAGACAAACTTTTAATGCAGTATGGTGTAGAATGCTTATGTTGTATGAAATATTTTAAAAAAAGCAGATAAATTTTGTTTTAAAGAACGCGAGAGCATTTTCCAAATTTTGACAGGTGATATCATATGAAGATTTTTTTGGTATTTATGGAAAGCTAATCAGTTCTATGTTCAAGCTCTTTACATTATAACATGAAATCAAATTACTGAACTTTTCCATACATAGAAATTTATCTAATTACATTATTATTCATACTAAATGTTACTATCAGGAATATAAATTTTCTTCCGATAGTATATTTTTATGTTAAGATAGACAAACTATTAATGCAGTATAGTGAAGAATGCTTATGTTGTATGAAATATTTTAAAAAAAGCAGATAAATTTTGTTTTAAAGAACGCGAGAGCATTTTTCAAATTTTGACAGGTGATATCATATGAAGAATTTTTTTGTTATTTATGGAAAGCTAATCAGTTCTATGTTCAAGCTCTTTACATTATATCATGAAATCAAATTACTACACGTTTCCATACATAGAAATTTATCTAATTACATTTTTATTCATACTAAATGTTACTATCAGGAATATAAATTTTCTTCCGATAGTATATTTTTATGTTAAGATAAACAAACTATTAATGCAGTATAGTGAAGAATGCTTATGTTGTATGAAATATTTTAAAAAAAGCAGATAAATTTTGTTTTAAAGAACGCGAGAGCATTTTCTAAATTTTGACACGTGTTATTATATGAAGATTTTTTTTGTTTTTTATGGAAAACTAATCAGTTCTATGTTCAAGCTCTTTACATTATAACATGAAATCAAATTACTGAACTTTTCCATACATAGAAATTTATCTAATTACATTATTATTCATACTAAATGTTACTATCAGGAATATAAATTTTCTTCCGATAGTATATTTTTATGATAAGATAGACAAACTTTTAATGCAGTATGGTGTAGAATGCTTATGTTGTATGAAATATTTTAAAAAAAGCAGATAAATTTTGTTTTAAAGAACGCGAGAGCATTTTTCAAATTTTGACAGGTGATATCATATGAAGAATTTTTTTGTTATTTATGGAAAGCTAATCAGTTCTATGTTCAAGCTCTTTACATTATATCATGAAATCAAATTACTACACGTTTCCATACATAGAAATTTATCTAATTACATTTTTATTCATACTAAATGTTACTATCAGGAATATAAATTTTCTTCCGATAGTATATTTTTATGTTAAGATAAACAAACTATTAATGCAGTATAGTGAAGAATGCTTATGTTGTATGAAATATTTTAAAAAAAGCAGATAAATTTTGTTCTAAAGAACGCGAGAGCATTTTCCAAATTTTGACAGGTGATATCATATGAAGATTTTTTTTGTTATTTATGGAAAGCTAATCAGTTCTATGTTCAAGCTCTTTACATTATAACATGAAATCAAATTACTAAACGTTTCCATACATGGAAATTTATCTAATTACATTTTTATTCATACTAAATGTTACTACCAGGAATATAAATTTTCTTCCGATAGTATATTTTTATGTTAAGATAGACAAACTATTAATGCAGTATAGTGAAGACTGCTTATGTTGTATGAAATATTTTAAAAAAAGCAGATAAATTTTGTTTCAAAGAGCGTTAGAGCATTTTGACAATGTTTACACTTGATATCATATGAAGAAATTATATGATATCTATGAAAAGCTAATCAGTTCTAAGTTCAAGCTATTAATATTCTTCTATCAATATGAAATCAATGAACTGATCATTGCCAAATATAAAAAAATTCTCTTGTTACATATAAGTTTCATACAAATATCCATTAAATAAAATATAATTTTTGAAACCGTTGAATATTTTTCTTTTAACATTGACCAACTTTGAATACAATTTTATGAAGATTCTTGGTGTTGTATAAATAGTTGAAACCAAATTAAAATATCTCTAATTTCCAGGTCGTGAGAGCATTTTTTCAGTTTTAATAGATGAAATCACAAAGAAACATTGGGAAAAAATGAACCGTTGTCTATGGAAAACTAATCAGCTCTAAGTTTATGGACTTAACACATGTGATATCAATATGAAGTCAATCGGACTTATAGTTTGGGCTGCAGAGAGGACACAAAAAAAAAACAACGTAAATGATGAATTCATAGAGAAGAAATCAAAAGTTGTCTATGGAAAACTAATCAGCTCTAGGTCTTTGCACTTTACACATATGATGTTAATATGAAGTCGATCAGACTTATAGTTTGGGCTGTAGAGAGGACACAAAAAAGATAAATGCTACGGCGTACGGCGTACAGCGTATACGCCATACACACAAACACATCACGACGAAACTCATAGTGTGCATTCTCTACATGATACCCATTGAGAAATTGATGTAAAAAAAATTCGCTTAAATTTTGCGAAATCATGACTCTCCCCTATTCCATAGTGTGGAGAGTAATAATAATAATAAACTGTTTTTTCTAGTATATAATTTTTCTTCCGATAGTATATTTTTATGATAAGATAGACAAACTTTTAATGCAGTATGGTGTAGAATGCTTATGTTGTATGAAATATTTTAAAAAAAGCAGATAAATTTTGTTCTAAAGAACGCGAGAGCATTTTCCAAATTTTGACAGGTGATATCATATGAAGATTTTTATTGTTATTTATGGAAAGCTAATCAGTTCTATGTTCAAGCTCTTTACATTATAACATGAAATCAAATTACTGAACTTTTCCATACATAGAAATTTATCTTATTACATTTTTATTCATACTAAATGTTACTATCAGGAATATAAATTTTCTTCCGATAGTATATTTTTATGTTAAGATAAACAAACTATTAATGCAGTATAGTGAAGAATGCTTATGTTGTATGAAATATTTTAAAAAAAGCAGATAAATTTTGTTTTAAAGAACGCGAGAGCATTTTCAAAATTTTGACACGTGATATTATATGAAGATTTTTTTTGTTATTTATGGAAAGCTAATAAGTTCTATGTTCAAGCTCTTTACATTATAACATGAAATCAAATTACTGAACTTTTCCATACATAGAAATTTATCTAATTACATTATTATTCATACTAAATGTTACTATCAGGAATATAAATTTTCTTCCGATAGTATATTTTTATGTTAAGATAGACAAACTATTAATGCAGTATAGTGAAGAATGCTTATGTTGTATGAAATATTTTAAAAAAAGCAGATAAATTTTGTTTTAAAGAACGCGAGAGCATTTTCAAAATTTTGACACGTGATATTATATGAAGATTTTTTTTGTTATTTATGGAAAACTAATCAGTTCTATGTTCAAGCTCTTTACATTATAACATGAAATCAAATTACTGAACTTTTCCATACATAGAAATTTATCTAATTACATTATTATTCATACTAAATGTTACTATCAGGAATATAAATTTTCTTCCGATAGTATATTTTTATGATAAGATAGACAAACTTTTAATGCAGTATGGTGTAGAATGCTTATGTTGTATGAAATATTTTAAAAAAAGCAGATAAATTTTGTTTTAAAGAACGCGAGAGCATTTTCCAAATTTTGACAGGTGATATCATATGAAGATTTTTTTGGTATTTATGGAAAGCTAATCAGTTCTATGTTCAAGCTCTTTACATTATAACATGAAATCAAATTACTGAACTTTTCCATACATAGAAATTTATCTAATTACATTATTATTCATACTAAATGTTACTATCAGGAATATAAATTTTCTTCCGATAGTATATTTTTATGTTAAGATAGACAAACTATTAATGCAGTATAGTGAAGAATGCTTATGTTGTATGAAATATTTTAAAAAAAGCAGATAAATTTTGTTTTAAAGAACGCGAGAGCATTTTTCAAATTTTGACAGGTGATATCATATGAAGAATTTTTTTGTTATTTATGGAAAGCTAATCAGTTCTATGTTCAAGCTCTTTACATTATATCATGAAATTAAATTACTACACGTTTCCATACATAGAAATTTATCTAATTACATTTTTATTCATACTAAATGTTACTATCAGGAATATAAATTTTCTTCCGATAGTATATTTTTATGTTAAGATAAACAAACTATTAATGCAGTATAGTGAAGAATGCTTATGTTGTATGAAATATTTTAAAAAAAGCAGATAAATTTTGTTTTAAAGAACGCGAGAGCATTTTCAAAATTTTGACACGTGATATTATATGAAGATTTTTTTTGTTATTTATGGAAAACTAATCAGTTCTATGTTCAAGCTCTTTACATTATAACATGAAATCAAATTACTGAACTTTTCCATACATAGAAATTTATCTAATTACATTATTATTCATACTAAATGTTACTATCAGGAATATAAATTTTCTTCCGATAGTATATTTTTATGTTAAGATAAACAAACTATTAATGCAGTATAGTGAAGAATGCTTATGTTGTATGAAATATTTTAAAAAAAGCAGATAAATTTTGTTCTAAAGAACGCGAGAGCATTTTCCAAATTTTGACAGGTGATATCATATGAAGATTTTTTTTGTTATTTATGGAAAGCTTATCAGTTCTATGTTCAAGCTCTTTACATTATAACATGAAATCAAATTACTAAACGTTTCCATACATAGAAATTTATCTAATTACATTTTTATTCATACTAAATGTTACTACCAGGAATATAAATTTTCTTCCGATAGTATATTTTTATGTTAAGATAGACAAACTATTAATGCAGTATAGTGAAGACTGCTTATGTTGTATGAAATATTTTAAAAAAAGCAGATAAATTTTGTTTCAAAGAGCGTTAGAGCATTTTGACAATGTTTACACGTGATATCATATGAAGAAATTATATGATATCTATGAAAAGCTAATCAGTTCTAAGTTCAAGCTATTAATATTCTTCTATCAATATGAAATCAATGAACTGATCATTGCCAAATATAAAAAAATTCTCTTGTTACATATAAGTTTCATACAAATATCCATTAAATAAAATATAATTTTTGAAACCGTTGAATATTTTTCTTTTAACATTGACCAACTTTGAATATAATTTTATGAAGATTCTTGGTGTTGTATAAATAGTTGAAACCAAATTAAAATATCTCTAATTTCCAGGTCGTGAGAGCATTTTTTCAGTTTTAATAGATGAAATCACAAAGAAACATTGGGAAAAAATGAACCGTTGTCTATGGAAAACTAATCAGCTCTAAGTTTATGGACTTAACACATGTGATATCAATATGAAGTCAATCGGACTTATAGTTTGGGCTGCAGAGAGGACACAAAAAAAAAACAACGTAAATGATGAATTCATAGAGAAGAAATCAAAAGTTGTCTATGGAAAACTAATCAGCTCTAGGTCTTTGCACTTTACACATATGATGTTAATATGAAGTCGATCAGACTTATAGTTTGGGCTGTAGAGAGGACACAAAAAAGATAAATGCTACGGCGTACGGCGTACGGCGTACAGCGTATACGCCATACACACAAACACATCACGACGAAACTCATAGTGTGCATTCTCTACATGATACCCATTGAGAAATTGATGTAAAAAAAATACGCTTAAATTTTGCGAAATCATGACTCTCCCCTATTCCATAGTGTGGAGAGTAAAAATACACGATAAAATAATACATGATAAAATTGAAAAATAACATATATTTGCGACGTGGCTATTCCAAATTCTAGTAATATTATAAAAACTTTTGATGGAAAAATTATAAAATACACCTCTTTAGGTAACGAGATTAAAAGACTTTTAGATTAAAAGGCATTCTCGTAAAATAATAATATTACCATTCATTATTTCAGCCACTGGCATTATTCCAAAATCGTTAATCCGTAATTTAGAAATTATAGATTTATCGAAAAACTTAATAATAAAAATGCAAAAAACGGTAATAATGAATACATGTAGAATCGTTAAAGATTTTTTAAACGTTAATATTCGGGAATCAGTAGGGTTGTTAGGTAGTATAGAGACCTCCTCAGAGCCTAATCCTTTGATATGTTAAGTATCTGGATGGGTGAACTATTCCCAATTGAAAGCTTGATGATGCGTTTGTTGCATTTTATTTTGCTCTTTCAAATAAATTACAATTTACGCATTGATCTGCTAATTCTTTTGAGGAAGTGTATAATGGTAGTTATAATAATTGAGTGTTATTATTTGTAGTGCTTAATTGTTATTAATATCATTAGTAAATCGGCCAGCGTCGCATTAAAAAAAAATAAAAATAAAATAAACAAATAAAAAGACGATTAATATCGTTAGTCTCCAGAATGTGGCAACTTGTTATTGGGTGCGTGTTAAATTAATATTTGAGATAGTACCTGTTAGTCGCCCGAGAAGTAATATAAAAATAAAATAAAAATTAAAAACTACCGATATCGATTTGTCCCTTTAAAAACTAAATAGTGAAATTAAAACATAAGTGTTTTGTTCTATGTAATCATGGATTTTCACCAATAAATCCATCGAAAAATAAATAGAAAGTCATAGTAATGAATCTCACTATTGTAACTGTCAAAATTAGCGCTTCGTTTATATATATCAAACTGTTATTTTTTTATATAATCAAGTAGTTATTGATTGATAAAATTTTGCTTGAAGATATTTTTTTTTTTCAAATCTGAAATTATTCGTAAATTACTAAGCAAAGAAAAAAATATAAAAAAATTCACACCCTTGTCAAAGTATCATCGTAACTTAAACCGTTACGCATCCATTAATAAGAGCCAGATTTGCACGAGAATAACGATTTAGCATAATGTTCCTCAATATGTTTTGTACAACAAACTTTTTTCTACTCATAATGAAAAATCGCTCAACGAAAGTATCATAATGAAGTCTTCTTTATGTGAAAGGAAGAAATCTGATATCTTTATAAAATGAAATGAGAACTTGAAAAAGGTACTCAAGTTGTTAAAAATAATAACAGAAAAATAGAAGATAATATGTACTCGTTTGAAGTTACTGAGATATTATTAGGTATAGGGTTGAAGTTGAAGTCAAATTTGCCAATATTTATTTATTTATCTTTTTGTTCATATTATTTATTTCAATGGAAGTATTTCAAGTACTCAATTTTCCCAAACAGATGTTATTTTACTACTGTTATATACATTTTTCATATAAATATGCAAAATCGCACTTTCCTTTTAAGGTTGACGACAGTCCCTGAATGCATTTGAATCCCTGAATTCTCTATTTTCCAGACGGTGAGAGCAATTATTACGTTTTAACAAATGAAATCATAGATCATCAACTCTAAGTTTATGTACTTCACACATGTATGTATTTTCAGCCTTCGTAGCTTATTTGGTTGGGTATCTGACTGCTGATACAATGCTCCCAGGTTCGATTCTCGGTGGAAACACAGTTTTTAATTGTGTTTTCAGTCAGGATCTGTGAGACCATTAATATCGTAAGTCTCCAGAATGTGTCATCTTGTTATTATAATTATTTGACATATTACCTGTTAGTTGCCCGAGAAGCTAATTTGGGTTGTATAGAGGACACAAATTTTCATATTTGTGTACGGCATACTGATTACGAAATACATACAAAAACATCACGACTAACTTCAAACTATGCACTCTCAACATGATACCCATTGAGAAATTGATTAAAAAAATACGTATAAAATTTTTGATATCATGACTCTCCACTGTTCCATAGTAGTGGAGAATAAAAACATCATAGCAAAAAAGATTGGGAAAGAACAAAGAGAGGGAATCGGGATCAGGTGTTAAGGGATAAATATTCATTCATTAGTTTCTTCTTGAAAGTACGATTAAGTGCCTTTTCACACGCTTCGGTTGCTGGTCACCCGGCGCCGGGTAGCCGATTACATGGTGAGCGTGCACGCAACCCGGCTTGAAGCCGACAGTTTAGAACTGTAGGTACTCACATCGAAGCCCCAAGAAAGTCGACTGAGTACAGTTGCGTCTCGTGTTCATTAAAAATGAAACGCAAACAAATAATTGCAATGTGGATTACATATCAGTATTAAAAACCATTTGCAACGTGAGAATTCGAAAATGAGAAATTGCATTCGACAACCAGCTCTGGATATGTAGATGTACCTGGGCGACTGACGGCTGAACGTGTGTTCTATACACCACTGTGAGTCTGGCTGCAGGCAATCCGGTCTGAAGTGAATCCGGCGTCTACCCGTCCATCGTCTGCCGGGTAAATTATACCGGTGCGAGTGAAAGCTACCATGCATGAGCATTCACTTCGCTGCCGGTTACCCGGCAACCGGTTCGTGTGAAAAGGCAATATCCGGACGTATTAATAATATTGAAATCACTTTATAATTTCATCACGTTTTCTGTAATAATATGAAGAAAAAAAATAATAAGTTCTTGTGAAAAGACCAACCTTGGCGTAGCTTATAAACAAAGTTAATAGTTTTATATAACAGAACCTATAACAAAACGCGAAATTAATTTGATATACAAAAACGGATAACTTTAAGCGACTAGTATAATAAATATACATTCAAACTTTTTTTTCCCTCGAAAGGTTTATTTAATCAGATGTTTACAGCACAAATGGATACTTTGTCATCGTGTAGACCCTTAACCACTGAACAGACAATCTACCCTTAACCCATCCTTTCTTTCATGGTGGGTTTTATCCAAATGAACCAAAAGTTCGTAAAATTGGGGTCTTCCATTCAAATTACACCCAACTCTGGCCTATTAAAATAATTGATATTCCCCGAAATCGATTTATTTTGGAAATAAAACTTTGTTGACTAATTGGATCAAATGGTCTTACTCTACGTTCTGACAAAATGTGTTTTTAATTTTAATTTTATGTTTTGACGTTATTGATTACACATATGCTTACTACAATTAATCAACAAAGATATAACAAATAAATATTACAAATTTACATTGAAACAACTAAAAAAACTATGTAACGATTCTGATTCACATTATTGAGTTATTTTTCGTTATATCAAAATCAAAAATAAAAAATTATCGTGTTATTTCATTCCTTTGAGACATTAAGTAGACTCAAACGTTTCAAATAATTGACAAATATTTTTTTCGGGCAATCAAAGACATTCTTTTATAATATATGATGATGGGTCGATGGCAGAGCGGTTAGCGCGCTGGGATAGTAATCCAGTGGTCGCGAGTTCGAATTCTGCCTCGACCGATTTCGTTCACCTATAGCACAAGCATTTATTTGCTTATTTTAGGGAACCTAGGAAGATGTATATGTTCTTGTTTAACAAGGACATATTATGTAATTTTTTATTCAAAAAAAAAAATGTGAAAAATCTAAACTTCAATTATCTATCGATCAAAATGCGTGGTATAATTCAAGCTGCTCCTAATGAAACGATGCAAAATATTCATCTAAATTTCGACTTCGTTAATTTACGATTTTATTTATTTATTTAAGGGACAAGCACAGTTTTATAAAATATAAAAAAAAGGAATCTATATATACATAAAAATGGATTTACGTATATTTGTATGTGTCCGATGAACTCACAAACCAACCTTCCGATTGCGATGAAACTTTGGGAATTAGTTAAGCTCATTCAGGAGAAGGTTAATCCATTATAATTTATTTATTTATTTATTCGATATCTCACAAAAAAAATTGAAAAAAAAAGTTGGTATTGAATTGATAGTTAATGGTTTTGTTCAGCAAAAATCCTATATACCCATACATAAATGGTATCTATATATATATAAAAATGGATTAACGTATATTTGTATGTGTCCGATGAAGTCCCAAACCAACTATCCGATTGCGATGAAACTTTAAATAAATAAAAAACAGACCAATTATTTTTGTCCACAGATGACAATTATAATATACAAGCACACACATTACAACATTAAATAAGTAAGAATATAATCAAAACAAATAAAAATATTATTAGAATAAATTAAAAAGTTATTAAAAAAATTATTGCATGTTTGCCGGTGACGGGAAATAAAGAGAAGAGTAAAATAAAAGAACTATACAGACCTTCTGAAAATTATTAACTTCAACATACCAAACAGACGAACAAGACACACCTCAACGTTCTTTTTAGACAAAAAAAAAACACTAATGCCGCTCAAAATTCGCCATTGTACCGATGCCTTACCACGTATAATAATTTGGAAAAGATCAGGTTCGTGGACATATTCTGTATGTCCAGGACTCTTTTCAGGAGCCACGTTAGACAGGAATAATATTTTTTTTTATTACCAGTAGTGAGTACAATGCACCATGAAATCAAAGGTGGGCTGATTAAGTTACAATTACTTATGTTGCTATTCTTATTTATTATATTTGTTTAAAAAAATATTATTGTACGTTGCCCATTTTTTCAAATAAAATAAAAAAAAAGGATGAGAGAAAGATTAAATAATGAGCTACTACGATATAAAAATAAAAACAAATAAAAAAAATAAGTACCTACAAAAATTAAAAAGTTCACGCCGCTATGCATCTATATGTATAAAGAGTTTTTGTAGCAGTTATTGCTAGCAGTGAATATATCAGAATATGGTATACTGCCCGATATGTTGACATTATAGAAACGACATGCCCTTTTGATAAATTCGTTTTGATTTTATTTGGTGTTACTTTGAGAATTTACTTTCATGTACGCCATCATACCTATTCACTGTTTTTTAAATAAAATATAAACAATTTAAAAAGCGTAAAATTCTAAATAACTATAAAAGTACTTAAAGTGATCATTTAACACGAGTTTAAGAATGTGTTTATGGATGATAGTCCTAATAATATAATGTTTTCATGCTATCATGGAGAAGAGAGGCGTCTCAAAGCGACATCTTTAATGAACTCCTACATAAGTCCGTCAGATTTTACGACAGTCCCCGAGGCGGAGAGGGTGTTATGTCTGAGGAAATATGGAAGAAGGAATCTACATACCCACGCTAAAAGTAATACGACACCCCAGATATTAATCAGATTGCTTAGTAATACGTACTTGAATTAAAAAAAAAAATGATTTAGCTTCTATTTTATAGAATTAATAGTTAGAATTATTCATTTATATTCATCCCAAATATTTATAATTAGCTTCATCATCATATTAATATCTATATATCAATTAAGCTATGAATCTAATTTAAGGAGGGGACTGCTGCCAACGTACTTTTTTTTCAATTTTATATACCAGCATTATTTCTTATCAAATCGTTTTGAAAAAAATAATTTTGATAGTTTGGGTATTAATAAAGAGAAATACATCTTTACTCTTTGATAATGTTCTGTATAAATTCTTTTAGAAAAATAATAGCATACCCCGATTTTCAACGTTTATCTAATATTTATAATAAAATATAAGGCGTAGTTCAACATTTTTTTTTTAATTAAAGAAGACAAAAATATCTAGAAAAATATTATATGACGTTGCATAAATGCTTCAAGTTTAGTAAATAAACCTAAAAAAACATTTATTTTCCATTCAGGGCCATGGCGATATAATTTTTTTTTGGTTTATCAACTTAACCTGATGCATTAATGCAACGTTACATCGTATTTTTCCAGATATTTTGATCTTCTTTAGTTTATAAAAAAATATAATGCTCTATACCTAATAGTTTTTTTAGAAATTTAACATAAATTTCAAAAATCGGGGAATACTGATTATTTGCCTACAAGAATATACATATATACAGAACATAATTAAATAGTTAAGGTATATTTTTTTTATTAATTTCCGAACTAACTAGGTTATTTTTTCAAAATGATTCGTTTTCTAGTCTTCTTCTTCTTCTTTCATTAGGCCCAGGGCCTGTTTTATGCTGCATTTTCAGCCTCCTGTGATGTGGACTGCCAACTATCTCGCCATCTTTTTGGTGGGAGTCCTCGTGGTCTAGACCCCTCCAGTACGTTGTCTCGGGCTATCTTTGGGATCCTATCTTCGGACATGTGGCTGACGTGTTCATTCCAGTACCTTCTTCTTTGGCGCCCCCCATTTTACGATGTCCTCAGCATCGCAAATTATTCGGATTTCTGTATTTCTCACTCTATCACGAAGACTTTTGCCAGCTATGCATCGCAGTATTTTCATTTCACTGGTGCGCATAAGTTGTTTGGTACGTTTGGTCAAATTCAAATCGAAAAAATAGGTACGTTGGCAGCAGTCACCCTCTTAAGTAAAAACACAACTTTTAAATTTCTTAAATTTTTTTTTAAATAAAAATAAAAAAACGTGTTTAAGATCTATTTCACTATTTATAAAGACTACAATCTACAACCGGTTTCGTGCTAAGCACATTATCAAGTAGTAAATATAAATGAGTTTAACAGAGTATTTATATAAAGACAAGTTAAAAAGGTTAAATCTAATTAAACACACAACGTTTCGATCGAATATTTTTTTAAATGCATATTCGCAAACATTGGATTTTTTTCCCTTTCGAGAGTCAAATGATGTTTCCTGACAAACTTTTTAACATCTCAAAGAGACGTAGTTGGAATGTTATAGAAGAACCAGGAATTCAAGGCACCTATAGGGCTTACGGTCTGTCATCGGCTGTTTTACGTGATCACTTAATGCGATTGCGCAACGTTCACCAATTATGCCTTCTTATTGAGTTCCCTTATCAATGCAATTTTGAAAGTTGTATATATTTTAATAACTAGTTGCATGTAACACATGAGATCCAACTGTCGATAGCGATAGTATGTATAATTGAAGAATAAGAATCAAACTATACCTAAACCCATAAATCCAAATTATTGAAAATTTTAACACATGTTGGTATGTATCTATGTCAAGATAGGACAGTATGGAGGTCAGTCCTCTTTTCCTACCCGGAATATGAAAACAGCATGATGGTTCTGTGTGTATGTTTGGAGATTAAGTACCTATCAAACTATTAAGTCTTCTTACATATTATTGTGTATAGGCGACTGCCATACAAATTGTATGAAGCGATGTCGTCACTAAATTCAATTTTTATAAAAAATGATAAAAAATTTGAGATGTACTACTATAATGTTACTATTTTTTATAGAAAATTAAATTATCTAGTTGGGGTGTTTCGGCTATTTTTGATATTTAAAAAAAAATGGAAATATAGGCAGTTACACTCATAAATTTATCAATGCAATTTTTGAAAGTTCTTTATATTTGAATAATGTGTAACAGATCTCCTGAAAATAAGACATTATTACTTTTGCCATCTATAAAGTAACGGTGACGATAAGTACTGTTGCTTTCATTGCTTACAAATAAACCAACTTCTCAATCGATGGCGTTACAAAAAGGTTTCCTCGTTACTTCATAGATGACAATAGTAATAATGTCCTTTTTTCAGGTGATCGATATCGACAGTTGGATAAGGCACAAAAAACTATTGTTAGATTCCTAGTAGGTTAATATTTTACAGAGATCTTGGTCATACCCCTGACGTTTCTTATTTAAAAGTCCACGAGTGTGAATTTTCCATTCACATTCGTCGATTGTTCTTTTGCAGCCGAGATTGCTAATCTAGAGGGTTCCATGAGCTGCTTTTCGTGCTATGCATTTTATTCTTAACGTTCTGTGAAGGGGCCGTTTACAGTCACCATAATATATGCAGAACGGGTGGTGGTGGCAGCATCGAAAAAGGCACAAAAAAACTCATTCTGCCACCATAAAAAAACGTTCTCACGATGACTTTTATTTTAGTACTATTCATATTGTATAGATCACAAATAAGTTATTTGATTTCACTGGTTTCGAAGCGGTCGCTTCTTTCTCAGGACGGATGAAGAAGTTGACTAAACAAAACCTTCTTGTTTTGATCTGTGATAACATTTTATTGTAACTCTGTGCAAAATTACATATACGTTTCGAACGTATATTTTTGAAATAAATATCTGAAGAAGGAATATTTGTGAACCAACTTAATACAGACCTTATATTATTGTTTGGGATCTGGTCTTATGCTTTCCGGATACCGTTTCGGTTCGGGAAACTCGACTTAATGAACTATTGACACTCTCCGTTGGACGGAAACACGAACACTCAGAATTTAGGGCACTCAAAGAAGACAGAGGGAGACAGAGAATTGTTATCTGAGCTACGTACAAAGGTTAGTTTGTTCTTAAACCTTTACTACATCATGTAAAGCCATGCCACAGTTTTAGGCACCAACCATACATACATTTGTACTTGTACACGGGAAACGGTTGCGATGAAAATCTTCCATATTCTCCTAAATTAAATCTAGTGGATTTCCACCAGCAATATACGCTTTAAAACTTTTAGCATAGATAACATTTAACTTATTCCATGATCATTAATTTATATGGCCCCGATTACCATTTACACAAGTCATACATACAAAACGAGAAGAGTTTTAATATTCGCGTACACATACGCTTCATATTTACACATTCTAATTAATTTTAAATCAACATTTATTTGAAACGATACAGAGTTTGAAACTTCAATGGATCCAAAAAGAATGTCATACACGCTGATTTTACAGATCGCTGAATTACATTATTTCAGAAATATTTTATTTATTTAAGATTTGGTACACGGTATATACACAATCAATACACATAAACATAAAAGAAAACATAACAAAGTAACTGTGCACACAAAAATCCCACAAGGCACAGCCTGTCTGTAGGTATAGGTACCGATTAAAATATAGACAAAATCATTTTGTTGATAACATACATACATGTGATTATTGTGTTTTCCTTGCATAATAGGGAGAGAGAATCGAACGCGGCATATTTTTGTCCTGACATATCTACATTAAAAGCTTCTTTAAATAAAATATAGAGCAGAATTACAGATTGAAAGTACTTTTGATATCAATTGCATTATATATAAAATATATGAAATCAAACTTGACCAAATATTAGTACATTTTCAAACATAAGTAAATGTTACGCTAAGAAACCTGGAAGTATTTCGTTTAAATATATATGTACTACAACAATGAAGTCCATTTCAGTCCACTGAGCAGAATAATGCGCTCCTATAATTCTTTATACACAAAAATTGAGAACCTCAACATACATATTCTCAAACAGCCTCAGCACCTTCAAGCGTTTGATAAAAGCAAGTCAACAATCATCGTGAGATGATTTCCCTTAATAATTGCTTCTCTGAGGTGTGTTTTAACAATACATTACACTGTGTGTGTTTTAGTAACCTATTTAGGTTATTTTCTAAAGGCTAATTAAATCAATCATGTTTTCTATGAATGCCTGTACGTGTTCTATATGAATTAGTAATATATTCTTCTTGTTCTTCTTCCTCAGCCGTTTTCAATCCATCGTTGGATATAGGCCTCCCCCTTGCTCCTCCACATGTCTCTATTCCGGGCACATTGCATTCAATTTACTCCCACAGTCTTTCTGATGTCATCCGACCATCTAGCCTGTGGTCTTCCCACACTCCTTCCCGTTCTAGGTTGGCATTCTAGGAGTTTTTTTGTCCATCGTAATATATATCTAATAGTCTGTAATTGGCTCAATTTATATGTAATTGTTTTATATAAGAAAAATCGTACAGCTGTTGACTATTTATAAAAATAAATAAATAAGATTTACTTTCTATATATATTTAATATTCAATAAAACCATATATATTCAATATATGTTGTAAACACCTGTTATTGGAGAGCATTAGAACTACTATGATGATTCTAACTATCTATGTATATTATGTTTTATGTGTATTCCTATGTTCTGTTGGTGTTTCTTTTAATAAATAAATACGGACTCCAGGGTAATCTTCCGAACAATTTCGTTGTTCCTGAGTGTGATCTGCTGAGTGTTTTAGAACGTGACAGGGTGAAAGACTGGTGTTCGCATTGGCAAAATAGCCCCAAAGGCTACCATTATAAAAAAGTGCATAGTTCCATCCCCTCGCGTCCTTGGTTCCACCGAAAGAGGTTATCTAGGCATCACATTGTTTATATTTCTAGACTGCGCTTTGGTCATATGCGATTGGATAGCCATCTGTTCCGTCTCGGATTAGTGGAGTCCCCGTTCTGCGAATGTGGATGGGATGAGGAAACTCCGGATCACGTTCTGTTTGGTTGTCCAATCAGGGATGCGCTAGACATTTATTTTAGGTTTGAGAATGTCCAATACCCTGTTTCCACAGTTTACCTTCTTGGGCTGAACTCTCCTCAAGTTCATGGTTTAATATTTAAATCGATTATAAAAATCTGACTATTATTTAATTCTTTTTTTTTTATTGACCCAATCTTTGTTAACTAATGTTTCTGATTAATAACGGCTGCAACATCCTTTTATGGGTGAAAAGCCTTAAGAGAAAAAAAAAATACGGACTGCTGCACTCAGTGTTTACAAAAACCAATTACTCAATAGATGGCGGAACAAAAAGGTTTCTTCGTGACTTCATAGATCGCGATGTTGTTTTTCAGCTTATTTTCAAACGACTAGTTACTCATTATTAAAATATAAAGGACTTTCAATATTGCATTGATAAGGGAACTCAATAAGAAGGCATAATTATTGAACGTTGCGCAAGCGCATAAAGTGATAACGTAAACCAGTTGATGAAAAGTCGTTAGCCCTGTTGAGTTCCTGATTCTCCTATAATTTATTTATTTATTTATTTAATATTGCTTCTCGGGAAACTAACAGGTTCTATGTCAAATATTAATTTAACACGAACCTAATAACAAATTGCCACATTTTGGAGACTTACGATATTAATCTTCTCACAAATCCAAACTGAAAACACAATTAAAAACTGTGTCTCCACCAGGAATCGAACCCGGGACCTTTGGATCAGCAGCTAGATACCTAACCAACTGAGCCACCAAGGCCGCCATATTCCAACTTCATTCCTATAAAGGTGTTAAAAGTTTTTTTTTTAAATTGTTACAAATTTAACGTTTGCCACTCGTTTCAGTGTTATATCCGTTGCGAAAATATATTTTTCCAAATAAATTTTTGATTGCCGTCACTTGCAGACATACATATTATGTAGTTGAAAAAGCATCAAGCCTTAATATGTCATGTCATGTCATGTCCAGTTCAGGCCAGTCAATACCACGTCACACAGAGTAGCGGAATATATTTAATATTATGATGGAAAGTCTATACGGAATTGATATACCCTTACACACGTTTACAATTCACAACCATTTCACTCGTTTTACCGACATTTTATTTATGTCAGACCATATTATGTTTACACTACCATAGATAATATTATGACAGCTTTTGTAGATTGGAAAGGGTGACTTTTATTCAATCTATTAGCAATGTTATGATTTGCATTTGTAACGATTCTAGCTGTTTAATTTTACTTTTTTCACATACGGGCGGTATTTAAGTTATTCTTAAGGATATCGTAGAAAAAAAACATAGTAGTGTGGACTGGAGCCCCTGAGGTTTAAGGTAGTTTCGGGAAAGACCAAACCGAGGGCCTATGAGTACCTTTAAGGTTTAATGTGCTTTCGGTAAAGTCCAGAGTTCAACTCAGTTTGGTCCAGAATTGATTTGGTCCAGCTCTGCCACCACATATATATTTATTTATTTATCTTCTTGTACATATTATAAAAAAAATATATTGCACACTGGCGGGCTTATTGCCACTACAAAATTTCTTCCAAATAACCAATTTAATTTATTTAATTTATGCTTCTTGAGTAATAGTATAAGGCCTGATTTTTTTCTGTAAATGGTAACCTGACACATTCTTAATACGTGCTTATCTTGCCTTAATCTAAAAAATGTATAAATCAGTACTTGCTCATAATTTAATTTTAATCTTTCTCTACATTTGATCATAAATAATTGTTAATATCAACGTTTTATATGAAATTTTCATATGAAATAAATTAATTAATTTGATTTAATTAATTTGAAGCTCAAAAATTTCTAAATTCTGAAACTAATCTTAAACTTATGTTGACCATCTTCATGAGTAACCCTGCCGGTAACAACGATTGCATAAAATGAACTCTGAGTAGTGGTGGCTTTCAGAGATGACAGCCTACAAATTGTTTTATTTACCCTATTTAACACTTAAGTTATAGTATGAAATATTAAACTATATAGCGTGATTTTTTTTATATTGACTACGGTAGACTATTAGAAATCACGCCTTCCATTGACAGATATTATTTGGTTGGTGGAAACCCTCCGACTGACACCTTCAACGTTTAATAAATTGTTATGTCTCTTAATAAACAATAAGAGAATATTGATTAAATAGATTTATTTAAATTTAAACAGTCATGAAAAAACATTGTGTTTTTGAGTACAAATTAATACATCTAATAAAAATATATTCGTGTGTGTTCTTACATTGTTTGAAACACGTTAGTAAAATTATTAATTATGTGCTGATTTTATTCGATAACGTTATGTATTGTTAAACAATGCTATTTTTTGCTGACATTTGAAATTTAAACAGTTAAACACTTCAATGAAAATAAATCTATAATGTGGAAAAATACTTTTTATAATTTTATTTCATATCAATTATTATTTCATACCACTTTATCAACACAAAAACTTTAAAATTAAGACATGAAATCATACTATGATAACAAGTAACGTTTTTTTATTTATACGAATATGAAATCTAATATTAAATACTAGGTATGTACAGCTGGATAACACTAAAGACGACATATGGGCGATACGAACTGCAAACTGGAGGAGAGCGGCAGAGGACAGAAACGGCTGGAAAAGGGTTCTGCAGGAAGCCAGGGCCCACACAATGCTGTAGCGCCCATGATGATGATGATGTAATTATTATTGTTTAGTTATGTCTTCGTCTTTTTCATTTTGATTTTTGTTGAAATCTTATAATCGTAATCGTGGTAGTGAATCTGTATTCAGTAATCCACCAACAGTGCTCGTTAATGACGCCAAATCACCTAAAAAAATTTCAGTCCAGAGAAGCAAGATTTGCGTGAGGAATTCATTTAAAATTATTTGTCACGAATATTTACCTTCTCAGGGGGGCAAGTCTGGTCCAACCGGCGAAATCAAAACCCTCGTGATAACCCATATCATGGAAGTAATTATCATACGGAGTTCTATGACATGGTAAGATATTATAGAAATCCATATAATAATTATATCCATGATATGGGTAATCGTGAGGGTTTCGATTTCGCCGGTTGGACCAGACTTGCCCCCCCTGGGCTGGAAACACTGGTTAGTTGGATGAAATTGCAATTTGGCAACAAATTCCCCCCTTGTTCGGGATGTAAGCTTTATAGTTATGACAATACTTAATTAATATAGTGTATTTATTTCTTACCAGTTAAATTTAAGTTGCTAACAGGTAACAGTACGACATCGATATCATCTTCTAGGGTTAATACTTCAGCCAACACCAATGACAAAAGTGGACTAAGCAATACAGGCTGAAATAATTCATTTATTTAATTATTTTATTTGAAAATACTCCAGCTACAATATTATGCATACATATATTATGCATACACATACATATATGCATACATAGATTAACTACAAGTGAACTATCAAAACATATCTCATCACTTCGTAAAAACTGTGCAAATGGTCATGATATGATATCAAGCTCAACTGTGATGGAAATTAAGGACTTTATTCTGAAACCACTTCTGCACATATTTAACCTCAGCCTGAAAACTGGTATAGTACCGGATCACTTAAAAGAGGCAATCATTAAGCCCATCTACAAAAATGATGATAAAACAAAGATTACTAACTACAGACCGATCTCGCTGCTGTGCTGCTTTGCTAAGATACTGGAAAAGGCAGTGAAAAAGAGACTCATGGTTTACCTTGAAAATAATAAAATTCTTTCTGAAAATCAATACGGGTTTAGGTCAAATATGGGAACCGAAGATGCCATTGCAGAGGTGGTGGAAAATATTGCCACAAATATGGACAAAAGACAGAAGGTTCTGGGCATTTTCATAGACTTGTCTAAGGCGTTTGATACCATATCACATTCCATGCTTTTAAACATGCTGCATTCGATAGGTATCACTGGTACTCGACTAGATTGGTTCAAGAACTATCTAGAACTCAGAAAGCAATCTGTAGAAATAAACGGCACTCGCAGCAACCCTATGTACATAAAATATGGCGTACCTCAAGGAAGCACACTTGGACCAATATTGTTCTTGATATATATAAATAACATTTTAAAAACTACTATAGATAGCGAAATCACAATTAGCTACGCAGATGATACAGCCATTATTATTAATGGTGTTACATGGACGGAAACATTTAAAAGGGCAGAAAAATGTATTTCAGCTATCAAGAGTCTACTTGATGACCATCTACTAACTCTTAACTCCACAAAAACTAAATTCTTAGCATTTTCAATCAACAAACAAGAGAACCCCACCATCCCAAATTTCATTAAAGTACACACTTGCTCTACAAATGCAGCCCTACAGTGTAACTGCGAGACTATTGAAAGGGCAACTGAAATCAAGTATCTCGGTATAATATTGGATGACGGTCTGAGATGGGTCCCACACATTGAATATGTTAGCGCCAAGGTGCGAAGATTAATATATATATTCAAAATTCTACGTAGCTTTATGAACATTTCACTATTAAAAATGGTGTACTACGCTCTGTGCCAGAGTATTATCAGTTATGCAATTAGTGCCTGGGGTGGTGCTGCGCGTACATTACTGGATCCACTAATTAAATCACAAAAATTTGTGGTAAGAGTTATCAACAAAAAGCCTTTTAGGTATTGTTCTGAAGAACTTTTTAAGCAATTCAAAGTATTGGATGTGAGGCAGCTTTATACCAGATCAATATTAATTCTATTTCTAAAAAACAAACCTCCTCAAAAATACTCCATCTTGAATAACACAAGAGGTAAAATATCGGGTAACTACTTGGTGCCAAAAATGAATACTAAATTTGGGCAAAGATTTTTTGTATTTACTGCACCTCGAATTTATAATAAATTGCCATCGGACCTTAAAGGGTTAACTCAATTCAAAGCCCGTGGTACCAAGTGGCTACTCGATGTGGGTAGAACCCAAAATGAAAGTAACGTTGCAACAATAATTTCTTAACTAATTATTTTTTGTTGTCTGTTTATATTGTGTTTATTTTTATTTATTTCACTTTTAAAACTGTATTTTTTAATTTAAAATTATGTTAGTATTCCTAATGTTTATTTTTATAGCTTTCTTATTACTTTATACGAAACTTTATACGAAAGCGGAAGAGGCAGAAAGAACTCTTGAGTCTGCCTGCAATCGCCAATGACTCTCCTCCCAGTTCAAGAACCAGAACTTTTAGTCCTTCTGTCGTCCCTTCCTCCCTTGCCTCCATAAAACCTCCTCCCCTGCCCTTGTCATCTGCAGTCCCTGCCCCGACCACTGAATCCGAGAATATGAGTTCAGACGATGATACAGAAGATGAGCGAGAAAATGATTATTTGCCATCTTCTAAAATAGAAGCAGCCTACGTATGCCTGAGTAATATTCAAGACATTGTGGAAAAACACTCAAAAATTTCGAAGTCGCATCTCATTCGTGTTGGTCGTGAAGCTCAGCGCCTATTATCATTTATTGGTGATCTGTCGACTGAGTTGGCGGAAGCAAGGGGCGTCATATCTTGCCTGAAAACAACAATTTCCAGCCGAGATGAAAAAATCTTGCATCTGTGTGAAAAGATTGATACCACTGAGACACAGATTGCACCGGTAATGAATAAAATTGCCGATAAACTCAACGACCGCCCGACCTCCCTGTATGCCACGCAAGTGACAGGTCCACCGCCCTTATCCAAGGGAGGATTTCCTGCACTCCCTGCAAAACCTGCCGTCTGCATTTTTCCCACAAACGATGAAGTCAAGTCATCGATGGAAACCAGGAAAATCCTGAATGCAGCCATTAAGCCTTCCGACGTAGGTGCTCGCGTCACAAGTGTACGTACCATAAGAGGTCACGGCGTTGTTGTTAACACGGCCACAACGGAAGACTCCATCAAGTTGCTGAATGCCCCGGCAATAAAAGCATCAACGACCTTGACCGCACGACTCGCTACCAAGAGACAACCTCGTGTGAGGTTTAGTCATGTGCCACGGGACCTGTCTAATGACGAATTTTTAGAGATAGTTGCAGATAATACAAAAGAGCATGCCATTAAAACTGCAGTATTCAGTCATCTAACAGGACCTACAGTTGGCCCGACTTGCGATAGAGTCTTTTCAGTACCTGCTGCCGTTCGCCATAGCCTCATCAATTTAGGAAAGGTGTATGTGGACTGGAATGTCTGTCGTGTTACAGATTTTCTTCCAGTCAGTATTTGTGGCCGTTGTCGAATGTACGGCCATGGTTCAAAAACTTGTAAAGAACCCGTCAGATGCTCACATTGTGCTTCAACGGAACACGTTTACGTGTCATGTCCGAATAGAGCCAATCAACCCACATGCGCTGTTTGTAAGTTGTTTAACAAACCAGCAATACACCGATCAGGCACTAATGACTGTCCAGCTTATCAAGCAACAGTCAGCAGAGCTTTACTCAATATTGACTATGGCGTGTAATGCTTCTGTTAAATTTGGTCAACTTAATCTTGGCCGTGGACAATCGGCTTCAGCCGAACTCAGTCAGTCTGCTCATCGCATGAACATTGATGTTTGTCTTATCCAAGAGCCGTACTCTCGAGATGGAATTGTGCCATCATTTGGTCCGGGTGTTCGAGTTGCTATGGCTTCGAGCTGTACCTCAACGAACCCTCCGATGAGCTGTATAGCTATTTACAATCCCAACATTAACTTCATATGCCTGGATCACTTATCTTCTAGTCACTTGGTTGTAGTCCAGATTTCTTCTCCAAGTGATTCGTTTTATATTATTTCGATATATTTTCAGTTTAGTGAATCCGAATTTCATTTTCTGGATCAACTGGACGTTATATTAGGCCAACTCGGCAACGCATCATT
Organism: Molanna angustata; assembly: GCA_963576475.1. Taxonomy (NCBI): domain Eukaryota; kingdom Metazoa; phylum Arthropoda; class Insecta; order Trichoptera; family Molannidae; genus Molanna; species Molanna angustata. The sequence goes on from OY754973.1 coordinate 22,576,037, forward strand.
AATTATTGGAGGTGATTTTAATGCCGAATCTATTCTATGGTGTAACACTACCACTTTCGGGTCCAGAAAATTCACCAGAGGTGCAAGCTGCGAAGATTTTATCTCTCGCCACAATTTGAGTGTGTTGAACAATCCTTTCAGTCCACCTACCTTCTCCAACCACATGGGTACAAGTCATATAGATGTCACTTTAGCTACACCTCAGATTAACCACAGACTATGGAATTGGTCTGTTGACGAGGATGCCTCGTGTAGTGACCATAATCTTATCACGTTTCAGATTATTTCCAATGTACCCCCAATTCCTTTAGCGAAACCTTTGCTTAGAAGATTCCGGACAAGGTGTGACAGATGGCGTTGGTTAGACTTTGACCGCTACTTTGAATGCTCGCTGGATCGTTTATCTTGTAGATCTTGTACTACTGCGGAAATGGCCTCATCTTTTACGCAGAGTATAATTTATTGTGCCGAGAAGGCGATCGGCAGATCTTCTTCTAGTCATATGTCTCCTAATGAATGGTGGCATCCTGGCTTAGACATCCTTAAACGAACTTCGACTCGAGCTCACCGCGCATTGAGAGCGGCCCGTCGTCGAGGAAGTTCAAATGACTTTGTAACTGTACTTCAATGTGAGTATAGACGCTCAAATAATACCTACAAACGCGAGATTTCTCGTGCCAAGTCTGATGCATGGCGCCGTTTGGTATCTGAGGTTTCAACCACAGATCCTTGGGGTGCTGTGTTTAGATATGCATCAATGAAAAAATATCCAAATGCGTCAGTCTCGTGTATCCGTGACCCACGAACTGGAATTATCACAATAGACTCTGACTCGACGACAAGCACGCTACTTGACATACTTATTTCTTCTGATGACATTTCATCTGATACTCCTCTTCATTCACAAATACGCAATAACCAATCCGATATCCCGCAAACTCCCATATCGACCTTCGCCAATTTCGATGAGCTGGATTTTATCATCAAGAATCTTCACCAAAACAAATCTCCTGGCATTGACCGCATTGACGCAGCTCTCGTACAAAGGTGCTGGCACATAGCTCGCCACGAGATTATCTTATTGTACAACAATTGCTTGCGAGAAGGCTACTTTCCGGATTGTTGGAAAACAGGTTTAATGACTGTTATTCCCAAGCGTAGTGACCTGGATCCTTCTGACCCAAAATCATATAGACCGATTACTTTACTACCTATTTTGGGTAAGGTCTTAGAAAAGCTTATATGTCGACGCTTAGAAGATCATCTTTCCAGTACCCACCCACTGTCCGATCGTCAGTTCGGTTTTCGCGCTGGGAAATCAACGGTTGATGCTATCTTGGCTATATCTGATATTGTTAGAAGCTCTGATAGTAAATATGTTATCTCTATATCTCTTGATATTGCGGGAGCATTTGACAATGCCTGGTGGCCTCTAATTTTAAAAAAACTTCGAGACCGTATGGTTCCTAGCAACATATATAAATTAGTGAAGAGCTATTTTACTAATAGACATGTGGCCATGCCCGGGGGACAAGATTTGCACTGGCGACCAATTAACATCGGGTGCCCTCAGGGTTCTGTTCTGGGTCCACTGTTATGGAACATCTTGTTCGACGACCTTCTATCACTTTCAACGCCTACGGGCTGCAGTATTTTGGCATATGCCGATGATGCTACAATCCTTATTCAAGGTAACACCCGAGCACTTATTGAGCGCGCAGCTACTCAGTTACTTTCTTCTGTTGCAGATTGGGGTATAAGTCATAGACTCAATTTCGCACCTAAGAAGACGTATGGGTTAGTGTTAAAAGGCATAATGAAAAGTCCTCCCTCCATCAAATTTATCAATACGCGTGTAATATTTAAGGATAGGGTCAAAGTTTTGGGTGTTACACTAGATAGAGGCCTAACTTTCCAATACCATGTTCGTGCTGTATCCGATAGTGCAAAAATAGCCTTCCAAAAGATTTCACGTCTTGCTCGAGCTAGTTGGGGCCTTAAATTTCCAGTAGCAAGACTGTTTTACAACGCTACCTTTCTGAGTATTATGTGTTATGCCGCTCCTTGTTGGGCTCATCGTTGTGAAACCCAATACATTAGACGTCTGCTGCTTTCTGGACAGCGCTTCGCTCTTATAGCTTTAGCAAAGGCTTACAGAACCTGCGCTACCGACACACTTTCTATTCTCACAGGTATGGCTCCCCTTGATCTGGAAACACAGCGACGAGCTTCAATTCACAACCTGTATAGAGGTCGAAGATCAATTTTGGGTGGTGTTTCTCTCCCACCTGTAAATTTACCCACAATTCGTGGAGAGATTGAGAACTTGGCCCGGAGTTCTCTTTTAGATGCTTGGCAACGTCGCTGGTCTTCTTCTTCCGTGGGCAGACTGACATTTTTATTTCTTCCTGATGTGAGGACTCGAATTTTTTCCTCGTGGATTGTTCCCGATTATTGGACCACGCAATTTCTTACTGGACACGGCAGTTTCAAAAGTTATCTCTTTCGTTTTCACTTATCTGATTCGTCCTCATGTCAGCTTTGTGATAACCCTGAACAGACTTCTGAGCATATCCTATGGGAATGCACTAACTTCTCCGTGTCAACTTTCCGACGAGAACTCTACGACGATGTCCGAGGTAATTTCTTTGGACCCATTGGACATGCGGACCTTGTAGCCACGAAGAGCAACTTTAGGGCTTTCAAGACTTTCTGTCTTAAATTCGGCGCACTATTATCTTCACTATCACTGAGCAGTGAGCCAGTTGTTTCAACATGATTAGCTCTCTTTGGCACATTAAGTGCAGTGTCTGCAAGGTTTTAGAGTTCTCCGGACTCTTCGTATGTTCTTTATGTGTTCTTTCAGAGTTTTGCAAGGGGCCGTTATTAGTCCCCATAAGCAGAACGGGTGGTGGTGGGGGAAGAACAGCTTTCTTATTATTTTGTTTTTTAATGTAATGTAATAATTTCACAAATGTACAGGTGGCTGCTTCAGAACAGATTTATTCTAGTGAGGCGGCTATCTTATATTAAAATAATGTATATGTTTATATGATCATAAATAAATAAATAAATAAATAAAATAAAATATGTAATATGTTGATTTGAAATTATCAACAAGCTAAAAATGATAACTACATATTAAAAATATATATGTATACATAATACTTATTTATAAACAGATTATGTCTAGTATTTGCTTTGTATAACTGTAATTACTCTATTATTTCCTAGTATATTTTATTAATGCCATATTTAAATACTTTATTCTATAATATGAAATCATTAAATAAAATTAATTAATTTATATTTCAACTAACGTATTGGTAATATCCAGATGCTTTTCAAATATAGTTTGACTAAAATAACAACACGAAATAAGGGTAAATTGGTAGTATTAAAAAAGAGTCAAGTTGTTGCATATCATTTAGATTTACTTAAAAATAATTATATATATTTCATACATATACCACCAGCTATGTTATATAACTCGGATATCACCGTAAACAATAAAAAGAGAATGATGTAAAGCTGCAAGTAATTGATGCTGGACGTGACTAAGTTGTTTCTGTACCTATTCAATTGACGAGTCATTGTTTCTGTACCTATTTATGTGACGAGTCATTGTTTTTGTACCTATTTAACTGACGAGTCATTGTTTCTGTACCTATTTAACTAACGAGTTATTGATTCTGTACCTATTTAACTGACAAGTCATTGTTTCTGTATCTATTACTGACGAGTCATACGTAAAGAAAACAAATATCTTCCACACAAGCCGCCTAATGGTCAATTCTTATGAAAATCACCAACAATACAATTAGGCTTAAAGCAATCATGCGCTATCCGTCGCAATCTATACGGTCATTAAATTTGTCTATTCATGCTCTTTATTAAAAATCAATTTAAAAAAATCGCAAATACCTTGGCATGAGTAATTGTTGATTTTCCGATTAATGCAACAATTAAAAAAAATGATAAACTATTCATGGTGTTATTTTGTTTCATTGAACAATCGATATATCAGACAAATACACTCCACAAAATCTCGATAACAAATGGATCGCTTTCAATAACAACTGTATACATATATGTATAAGTAGGTACATTTTGCGCAATGAAAAAAAAAGAATATACCTACCTAATCGATATTAGAAACAACGCTCATATAAAAATAAATGAAACTTTCTAAATATTATATGTGTTCCAGTGAATATCGCGTGTGTATAAACAACAAGGAAATATTCAGAATTAAAATAAAAACATTTTATTCAATATGTGTCGTAACCATCATATCGTAATACTTATTATATCAACAAGATAGGCAAGTACTTAATAATTATAATCACTGAATGCTTTTAATGATTCGGATCCACTTTTGTGCAATTGCGAAATCATAGCCAGACAGCTATATATTTAATCTTTCAAGAATACATAATATATCAAAAGAGTTACGTTATTTCGATTTTAGTTTCAAAAGATACCACAAAACGCCTCTTCTAAACGAGCTTTACTGGTTGAGGTGTCCATAGGGAATAGATTACAAACTGTGTCATAGGAATGTACTATCAGAGAGACGCTTAACATCGATATCTTCAGAATAACTGAATACCAATTCTTTAAAGGAATATTATAGATCCAATAAAGCGGCTTTCTTTGATCGTGGTTTCAAGGAAACGGACCTGTTCAATGGAATAAATTTCCTTCTGAAGTGAACCGAGAGCAGAGTTTTAAGGCTTAAGACTTATTGTTTCGCAGAGCCAACAAATAAACAAAAGCGCCTTTGAAATGGTCTTTTACCATAAAATGGCGCTGTAAAAATTTAATTGTTTTTATTATTCAAACGCTATATTTTGGCAGTGTTTCTAGTGGTGAGTTTACTGACGTAGAGCTGTTATTTTTATTCAATTCCTTTTTTTTACAACAAATGAGAATCATATTTGATAAAACCGGTTTAGAAGCGACCGCTCATTCCTCAGGTTAGAAGATACCTGTCCTGAAGAAGTCGTACGACCGCTTCGAAAACGGTCATTTAAAATTTCAGCTCTTTCTTGGTTTAAACACTGAAAAATGGATTCATATGTTTCGAAAAGTAAAGTTTTAACAGAATGAATACGTTCTTGAAACAAGTAGGTACCTACATATACACACATCCCGAACTCATGACCACTGGATTACTAACCTAGCGCACTAACCGCTCAGCCACCACCAATACAGAGAGTTTTTTGTCCAGAGATATAAGAGTTTCTTACCAATTAATAGAAGAAAAAAAAACAATATATCATACATTTGACACAAAATTCTCATTTTGACTTCATCATAGTTTAACTCCAAAATGAAGAGATCTTCTTCTTCTTCTTCAGCCCTCTGTCCTCCACTGCTAGATATAGGCCTCTTCCATACCCTTCCATTTCATTCTGTCGGTTGCTGCTTGCAGACAATTTTTACCCCCCACAGCGGCTATGTCGTCGGACAATCTTTTTTGAGGTCTTCCGACGCCTTTCGTGTTTTCTCAAGGTCTCCATCTTTATATTTTAGGGGTCCATCTTCTGGGGTCTTGTCTTGCAATATGACCCGCCCATCGCCAGTAGCGTCTGACCCAGAATGTGCGGCTACAAACAACGTCTGCATCCAATGTTAAGGGCGGCTGAAATTCAAAACTCACCAACCCGTTTGGCAAGCGTGGTATTTAAATGCCAAACTCCTTCCAAATGAAACGAAAATGAACCCGAATTCCAAAACAAGACTATCCCAGGCGAGTAGAATGCAGAGTTCAGAATCTTGCACCGTCCAAACGGTCTGTCCCACGGATTCTGGGGGGGGGTCAAATGTTCGGAAAAAAAATAACATCTATATTGCGACATACAAATGAAGAGATAAGAGTATTTATAATATATTTTATTTCAAACACAAATAACCTCACTTTACATACATACAGTACGGTGACATACATAATGACACATCAAATGCAATGCTACGAGTATTCATTATGCATATTCCGCAAATTTATTAACAACTATTGATATTATAAAAACATCCACAAGGGGACATGGAAAGTACCGGGCCGGGATATGGCTAACCAGATCGATCACATCCTTATAGATGCTAGACATAGGTCAAATCTCATTAATGCTAGAACATACAGAGGAGCCAATGCAGACTCTGATCATTTTCTGGTGATGGGTAAACTTAGAGCACGTATTTCAAATATAAAAAAAGTCTGCTGGAACACGGTGTGAGAAATTTCTAATGGAAGAACTAAAGAACCATGACAAAAGACACGAATATCAACAAAAAATCAATTAAAATCTTTGGAAGAGAAATGGACTGCTTGCAAAAACACTCTGAAAGCTGCAGCAACAGAAGTCATTGGCAAATCCATGTCTGAATGGAGGGGGGACTGGTTTGATGAGTAATGCCAAGATGCAACAAACCTTAAGAACAGTGCTTACCATAAAATGCCAGCTGATGATGATGATGATGGAAAATTACTTTTTTGAAAAATAATGTTGTGAATTGAGGTTGAAAATATATTTTAAAAACGATAATTTTGTACATTTTCATATCAATTTATTTTTCATATCAAGAAATATTTCAAAAACGTAAATTAATATGAGTAAAATTATTTCACTGACAACGGAACGTCCAAGGACACGGACAGAGTGTGGTGGGAGACGTATGATATAACTTATGGATAGTAAATAGGTAAATTTTGTTAACTCCTCATACTCCCAAACCAACAGATAAATAACAAACACCAATAGATTTTATTATTTCACTAACAACGGAACGTCCAAGGACACGAACAGATTGTGGTGGGAGAAGTATGATATAACTTATGGATAGTAAATAGGTAAATTTTGTTAACTCCTCATACTCCCAAACCAACAGATAAATAACAAACACCAATAGATTTTATTATTTCACTAACAACGGAACGTCCAAGGACACGGACAGAGTGTGGTGGGAGACGTATGATATAACTTATGGATAGTAAATAGGTAAATTTTGTTAACTCCTCATACTCCCAAACCAACAGATAAATAACAAAGACCAATAGATTGTGTACTAATTGTGTCACTTTACAGAAAGATTAAGGGATAAATGTTAACAGATTTAAGCTGATTTTTGATAAACTATTAAAACCATTATTTACATATAAGCGTCCGATTAATCCCCGATTGTAGAGAAGTTATTCACGATAAACTGAACTCTGACCAAATAATGTGTCAACAGATCTATACAGAAGTGTCCTATATTTAATTCATGTTTATTTATTTATGTATTTATTTGGATTAGTAAACAGTCATGTTAACACTTACAATACACAAACGATTTACAGAAATGAGACCAATTACATACTAATCACAAAAAGTACAGAAAAATGACAGTTAAAAAAATAGAATAAAAATATATTGACGAACACACTGAATTCTTATTAAACTAGTTGCATGTAACACATGAGATCCAACTGTCGATAGCGATAGTATGTATAGTTGAAGAATAAGTACCAAACTATAATCCCATAAACACAAATTATTTAATATTTTAAGATATTTGATTTTCTATACAACACTTGTACCTATGTATGTATGTCAAGATAGGATAGTATGGAGGTCAGTCCTTTAATCCTACACGAAATGTTCTACTCCGAATTCTGAGTAAATCCGTGTATGGAACATATATTCTGCGAAGCCTCTAAGTTGGTGTTTTTTGATCTCAAAGTTGGAAATGCCGTGAAAAAAGTAGACCTCTTCATACAATTCTCGCGTATTCTGGCTTGAAACATTGTCGATATGTTAAGAGAACAAAGTTCTCCTGAACAAATCGACAGTTGGATAAATAATTTAAAATAACGATATTACTCGTTTTTCAATAAATTAAAAAGTGTATTTACATAAATATTTAGACATTCGCACAAATTGCGACATTTTGTGGTTTTATATATTTTTGGATGAGAAATATAAAAAAAAAAGAATAATTTTTCGATGAAATTTTTTTTTTAAATCTCGATAAAAAGTATATTTTTTCTGTTTATTTATTTAATTTTGAATAACTAAAAGTATAATAACATAGTATGATATTTAAAACAATGGAAAAAACAGTAAATGATAGACTACGGTACATAATAACAGGTAATTTTTAAAGTTTTACATACAATTTTTAACAAATAAGAACGACAAAATTAAAGGATTATACCTGAAATATACAGGGAACAGTAGAAAGAGGATTATATTCTAGAATCATATAAGACTGTATTTGTCCCATAAATATATAAATAAATGAATAAATAAATAAACAAATAAATACATTAATAAATAAATAAATAAATAAATTAATAAATAAATAAATAAATAAATAAATAAATAAATAAATAAATAAATAAATAAATAAATAAATAAATAAATAAATAAATAAATAAATAAATAAATAAATAAATAAATAAATAAATATTTTAGATGGGACGGTGGCAGAGCGGTTCGCGCTGGGCTAGTAATCCAGTGGTCGCGAGTTCGAATCCTGCCTCGACCGATTTCGTTCACCTAAGCACAAGCATTTACTTGCTTATTTTAGGGAACGTAGGAAGATGTATATGTACTTGTTTAACAAGGACATATTCATTTAAAAAAAAAAAAAAAATAAATAAATAAATAAATAAATAAATAAATAAATAAATAAATAAATAAATAAATAAATAAATAAATAGATAAATAAATAAATAAATAAATAAATAAATAAATAAATAAATAAATAAATAAATAAATAAATAAATAAATAAATAAATAAATAAATAAATAAATAAATAAATAAATAAACAAATAAATAAATAAATAAATATACCTATATAAATAAATAAATAATAGCGCCACCTATCGGGTCCAAAACTTCAATCCGAAACCATCCACACAAATTAAGAAAATTTCATTGAATTCGTTGCACGAGATTTTAATATTTTAAGAATATGCCCAAAACGATAGACACAAACATAATAAAACGAGATGGTTTGGCTAACACTAAAGTCTCCCTACGTTACCTGAAAATATAAGTTTTCCTTGTAGTGGCTTACAGAAGTCAATCCACGTAGTGAATTTATGACTCTAAACGATTTTGATAGTTAAACAATCATATGCTCCAAGCTATTTATTGAATGCCCATGACGCCGTAAGTACCTAGTCATGAAAGTAACGTACCTACTCAACAAAAATATATATTTTTCTCTCATTTTTTGTCTATACATTGGATCGATACGGATAACCTAGTCTTCACACCATTTTTGTAAACCTAACCTACAAACGTTTGGTAAAAATAGGTTGGTTTGGTTTGTTTGTAGTTATAATTGCGACTGCCGTGAGCCAGTTGCATTATATATTAAAAAAAAAGTAACTAAAATATTAAAATAAATGACTAAATTGGTATTTTTACCAAAATTTTGTAGGTTATGTTTTAAAAAAATGGTGTGAAGACTAGGCTATCCGATCGATACACTTAAATTGTAATTTTGCATAATTTTTTTTGTAATATGTTTTATTTTTATAATACCAGTTTTTTCCGATCTGCTATCCATAACTCAAAACTTATGAGGTTTAGAAACAAGATTGTTTTATTAAATGATAGGTATTTTATAGATCTTAACAATGGGCTACGTTCACAATAAACGCCGAGCGCACTTAGTGACGCTCTAAGGCGTTCATAATGACCGAAAACAGACGCTCGAAAGACACTCTGAGACGTTCAGGTTGAACGTCGAGTCTACGCACCAAACGCTCGGTAAAATTGTCGGGTGACAGTTATAGTATCTGTTGACTTATATTTTATCTGTGGAATGATAACTTCTATTTGTTTCTGTGGTATCTATTATGTCAGTTGACATCAGTTGACATTATTTATGATGACAAAATGCATTCACAATGAGGTTAATTTATAAAAATATCATTCAAAATTTTCCAATAAAAGATCAGAAATCATTATTTAAACCACTGCCCAATTGTTGTGTTTCAATAATAATGTAACCGAAAAAGAGATATTTGACATTTAAAACGCCCGATGCAACGTTCACATTGAAACCGCCGCTCCAAAGCGTTCAGTGAGATTGGTGTGAAAAACACCATAATCTGCAACTTCAGGTATATTCGACGCCCGACGTCGAGCGTTTAATCTGAACATAGCCCTGATCTGATACGCCCGATACGCAATGTTCTTACTTTATTTGTGAAATCAAATAAAAAATGTTATTTTACGTCACACTCGATTCAAATACATTTACTCGGGCGCACACGATTGTAATCTTTAAGGACGTACATTCTCATACAATAGTTTCAAAATTTGCATTTGACACGCTTTCATTGCCTTCCCCTGCGCCTTAAGAGAGACTTACGGCTATGTAAAATTAAATCTCTCCTTAATGATTTGATCGTCGCCTACAAAGATGATGGTTTAACCATCAGAGATGCTCAGACTATAGTAATAAACTGTTTACGTGGATTAATAATACCTATGTTTTTAATAACATTCTTAAACGTGTTTTTACGTACGTATGAGTATTTTATGGTATTTTATTTTTCCCCAGGCGAATAACAACAACACTTAAATTTGTCTACTTATCCTTTACTTGTCCCTCCCTCTCCTGTCCCCTCCGTTTGTTTATTATTTTTGTTTGTTTATTTATTTATACATCTTCTTGTACATAATATAAACAAATATAATTGTACACTGGCGGGATTATTGCCATTAGGCAATTTCTTCCAACCAACCAGATTACAAAGTATGACAACATTATGTATGTACAACAGCAAATAAAAAAGAGCAAAAGAAATCAAAGAAAATACGTATAACACTTAAATACTATTAAAACAAAAAAAATTATAATTTCTAGCAATAAGAAGGATATTGTATTTTTTTGTTGTATACCTATGTAATTTTATTTTTATTATATGTTTTATTCATATAAATTGTTGCTACGTATCACAAATACAATATTCTACACCAAATGAATATTGTTGGTCGGAAGATATTGTCATTTGGCAACAAGTCCGCCATTGTGCAAATGTGCTCAAAAAGTTTTAAGCAAATAAAGTAATAACAGGCACTTTATCAAACATAAAATATTTGAAAAAAATATTAATTTATCATGCAGCTATTAAAAAATTCCACATTTTGGAACCCAACAACATAAATCTTCTCAAAAATCTAAACTGAAGACTTAGTGAAAAAATGTATCTCCACCCGGAATCTAACCCGGTAATTTTGGATCAGGAATTGAATATATGTAGGTACATAGTGTAGTGAGCTACAAAATCCGACATCCGTAAGTACACAATTCAATTGTGTAGATATTACGTTTCCAATCGAAATCGAACCCTTTTAGTGAGATATAAAATAACGACACAAAAATAAGACAATACAATGTTGTATAATACAAGAAGAGTCATTATAAACGATCATCTAGTTTTTCCTAAAAGCTGAAAGGTATGTTGGTAGATACCTACGTCTTAAAAGGGTAGAAAACTCAATCTATCCATGTTGTAGTAAAATGCTTCCCTATCCATCGTATCCGTGCCAAAGTAAAACACTTCTCTCTTACATCGTAACTTAGAAGTCTCGCATTTAACAAGGCGATGCTTTGTCATGGAAAACGTTTTATGTTTTTCTTACACAGTCATTTAAGATCTTATAAACAATCCAATTTACCAAGAATTCATGAATATCTTCGGGCATACTAAAGGAACGCTTAATTCATTTCAATCTCATTCATAAGTTGTTGTTCTGTTGGCGTTTCTTCGTGTTTCACAAAGGAAAAATGTATACCGACATTCTTTTGGGGAAGTTACGAGGTATTTTCAAATATATTTTGTTCAGCGGGCAATATATTGTACGATGTATACTATGTAAAGTTGTATAGATTATTGACAGTGATGAAACACAGTGAAATAACCTTTTAGACTTTCATATTTCAGACTGAATGTACCTTTATGACATGATAAACTCCAATATTGACTGTACAGACCTTCTGAAAATTAACTTCAACATAACAAACAGCAGACGAACAAGATACACCTCAACGTTCTTTTTCAAAGAAAAAAAAACTTATGTCGCTCGGAATTCGCCATTGTAGCGTTGCCTTACCAGATAAAATAATTTGGAATGGATCAGGGCCGTGGGCTTATTCTGTACGTCCAGGACCCTTTTCAAGAGCCACATTAGACAGAAGTAATTCATTATTTTGTTACCTGCAGGGGGTTAATGTAAGTTGAAATTAAAGGTGGACAGATTAAGTAACAATACATATATACCATTACGCCATGTCCCTCGTGGGGTTTGCAGAGAGGACCGGACGCCACATTTTCTATCCTGGCACGCATCTCTCCCCTCGTCCACATTCATGCATCGTCTCATACACGTTCGTGTGTTTTTCACGCTTCTAACATTTCCGTCTTTCAGAATATCGTTCACATGATCGTGCCATCCTTTTCTTGGGCGTCCCATGTACATGTTCTTCGACAGGCGTTCCTCATTCAGTAACAATTATGTACTCATGTTATTCTTATTTATTATATTGTTTAATTTTTATGTTTGTTTGTGGCCCATATTTTTAAATTTATGACTGAAAAATAGCAAAACACGATTATTCATCAGATACTATTATAAATGTACGTTTTGCGTTTCTATTTATTTGGTTGAATTCTATTATAAATTAAATTTGTCATCATTACTAAAAATAATTGTAAAAATTGATTTGATTGTTTTTATCACAAATTAATCATTTTGCTTTATTTCTTTATTTTTTTCGAGGTTGTCTGTAGCAATCTATTCGTACGTGACACTGTCATGATAATGTTGCTAGTTTATTACCGAATGGCAATTTCTTCCAAATATCAACCAGTGTTTCCAGCCCAGTAAATCTATACTCCAGATAATGTCCTCGTTGAACTAAATAGCAATCGATTACGTCGAATAATGAAGAATCAAACTCATTTGTTTTAATTAAATACTTTTTTGAAAGTAAGAATAATCAATAATTAATTACCTATGCTTTCTTGCACCCTGTAATGGTCGGTACATATTATGTTAGATTATTATTATTTTTCCTTGGCGGAAATAACTAGAGCATTATCAAAAATATGACATATCATAAACAGTATTTAGACCTCGGACAAAACGAGTGGGTTGTGGCCAACGCTATACGCCTCACTACTCACTCCACAAAGAATTTGTTCAATTATTTTTGTTTAAATGTTTTATTATGAAAACTTTATGCAATGCTGCAATGCCATTTTATGAAAGTGGTGTGACTTTGGCAATTTGAAAATAATTGTGAGATATGTGAATGAAAGATATAGCATGTCCTTAGTGTGAAAGTATATATTGTCTGGACGAGCGTGCGACGCGTTAATTCTCCGCCCCACGGTACCATTATTATGACCTCCGTTATTGTATTATTTATAGTATTGACCTAGAATTACATTGTAGTAGTACATAATATATTACATTGTAGTAGTACATAGTATATATTATATACCTAGTATCGTATTCAATAAATTTTATCAAGAAGATAACATCTTTCAATATATACGATAGTCAAATAGTTCCACCCCATGTTCAAGATACTGTAATAATAATATCAAATTTTAAGTTTTCTGAGGGAGTGTGTCCTTTGGTTGTCCTTTGGAGTGTGTTAGTTAGATGTATGCAAGGATCCTGGATCAAAGAGTGCGAAAGATTACAGAAAGCAAGATATGGGATGTCCAAGGTGCGTTTGTGGGCGGCAGAGGATGTATAGACCAAATTTTTTCTCTGCGCAAGGTCACAGAAAAGGTTCTGGATAAAAATCAGAAAATTTTCTGTGCCTTCATAGACCTAGAAAAGGCGTATGATAAAGTTGTTAGAGAAAAATTATGGGATATACTAGCAGTGTATGGAGTGAAGAGCAAACTGATACGCGCAATCGCGTCATTATATGAGAACAGCGAAGCATGTGTTCGTGTCAACGACACAGTGACAACGTGGTTCTCTATAAATAATGGCGATAGACAAGGGTGCGTGCTATCTCCATGGCTCTTTAACTTGTACATTGATTTCTGCATAAGAGCCCTTAAGGATGAAAGCAAGGGTCTGAAATTGAGTACTGTAATGGTGCGAGATTTGATGTATGCAGACGATAAAGTTCTATTAGCAGAAAGTATGGAAGAGTTACAGTATCTTGTAAGTCTGGTATATGAAGGATGTATAGAGAATGGGCTTAGGATGAATGCCAGCAAGTCAAAGACAATGGTCTTCGAAAAGAGTGAAAGCAGAACAGCGTGTAAAATAAGAGTAGAGAACGAATAGCTAGAGCAAGTCGATGAATATGTGTACTTGGGAAGCATATTTCAACGGAATGGACGACTCGATAAAGAGATCGAAAGAAGAGTTATGGCAGGAAATATAGTGAATGGAGCACTAAGACCAATTATGAATGATCGCAACATATCAAAGGATGCCAAAGTTGCCATTCATAACGCCGTCGTAGTGCCAACCTTGACGTATGCAAGTGAAACCTGGACATGGCAGAAGACGCATGAAAGTAGAATAAATGCAGTTGAAATGAGATCGTTAAGAAGGATTAGTAATAGAACGATGTATGACCGGGTAAGAAATGAGGACATAAGGAAAGAATGTAAGATGAAGAAAGATGTCATTACTAGAATGAAAGAGAACACATTGAGATGGTTTGGTCACATGGGGAGAATGAATGAGGAGCGCCTGACGAAGAAAATATACAGAGCGGAAAGGAATGGAATGAGAGGTCGGGGACGCCCAAGAAAGGGATGGCACGACCATGTGAACGAAATTTTGAAAGACGGAAATGTTAGAAGTGTGAGCAATAGACGAGCATGTATGAGACGATGCATGAATGTGGACGAAGCGAGGGATGCGTGCCAGGATAGAAAAATGTGGCGTTCGGTTCTCTCTGCCTACCCCGCAAGGGACATAGCGTGATGGTATGTATGTATGTATGTATGTAAGTTTTCTGAGCTTGGGGTCACGTTTTTGAGAAATATTTGACAGATAAATTAGATATAAAAATTGCAATATTTGAAAAGAATCGAATGAGTACTTTAGTCTTTAATCTATAAAGTAAAATAATCACGCCGCCGCCGCGCCGTACATAGTACCTACATAGTATACAGCACACACACATATAGATACATTGTGATGAAACTTTCAGAATACAATCTCAGCATGATATTAGTTTATAATCTACAATTTAAAAAAATAACCCCTTGGGGTAGTGAGGAGTTAAAAAATTTTTGACTTGAGAACAAATTTGTTTGAAAACGATGTCATATGTTGGTACAGAGATAGTGTCAACAATGTTAACAGCTAGAAATTTTATAAGTAATAAAGTAATTGTTTATAAATAATAAATTAATTGTTTTTAAATAATAAATTAATTGTTTATAAATAATAGATGGGTCGATGGCAGAGCGGTTAGCGCGCTGGGCTAGTAATCCAGTGGTCGCGAGTTCGAATCCTGCCTCGACCGATTTCGTTCACCTATAGCACAAGCATTTATTTGCTTATTTAAGGGAACGTAGGAAGATGTATATGTACTTGTTTAACAAGGACATATTATTAAAAAAAATTGTTTATAAATTAAATGATGAATTTTTACTCACAGTAAAGTACTCCGATTTGATCAGTTCATCGTCTTCTCCAACTTGTACCATTGATGACACCAGATTCGGCGCTGTACCATCACTACTAACACCTGCAACAAAAACAAAATTAAACTTTTTTGACTGTGAAGAAAAACTTAGTGGCATATACAAAATTCAACTTTCATAGTTTATGGAAAATTTAAGTAATTGATCGAGAGATGGGAACGTTTTCGTTGATCATGTTTTAATGATTGTTTTTTTTCTATTTTCTTTCTTATATTTAATTTAAAACTTTACTTCTTAATCTTTTGTATTCTTTTCTTTTTTTAAAAACCTAACAGTACCTAACAGTAACAGTTTTACCCTAGTGAGGCGTAACTTACTTAACCTAAATATATTATGTACAAATGTTTGTGTATTAACAATAAATAAATAAAAAAATAAATAAAAAAAAATTAATAAATAAATAAATTAATTAATTAATCAATAAATAAATAATTAAATTAATTAATTAATTAATTAATGAAAAAATAAAAATAAATAATAAAATAAATAAATAAATTCATTAATAAATAAATAAATAAATAAATAAATAAATATATATATATATATATATATATATATATATATATATATATATATATATATATATATATATATATATATATATATATATATATATATATATATATATATATATATATATATATATATATATATATATATATATATATATATATATATATATATATATATATATATATATATATATATATATATATATATATATATATATATATATATATATATATATATATATATATATATATATATATATATATATATATATATATATATATTTATATATTCGTATGGTGAGTCAGGCGCTCACAAGATTACACTAAGTTCCCTAAGCCATATTCTGGCTTCGGTCGACAAGTTATTTATATCCTCCATCACTCCATCGAATCGGTGAGATGGACACATCGTTACAATGTGATCTATGGTTTGGACCAGATCGCCACACTCACAACTAGGGTCACTTATGTAGCCCCATTTGTGGCGCTCAGCTGCACTTCTGCTGCAACCTGTCCTAATCCGGTTCAGTGTTGCCCACTCTTTGCGCTCTAAGTCAAAACCGGCAACCCTTTTTGATGGGTCCATGATGAGGTGCTTGTTTTTTATTTGTCCACTTCGCCATTCCTCGGCCCAGGCTTGTTCGACTGTAAAACTACTGTTCTCCAGAGCTTGGGCTCTGGTCCAGAAGGGTTTTCTCGATTTCAGTCTGGTAGCTGGAATATCCCTCAGGGTCAAGTTCAGAAGGGAGATGTTGTTCTTTGCCCTTTCCCATTCTCTGAATGTAGATGCTGCCCTTCGGATGTTGGGAGGAGCAATGTTGGCTAGTACTGGTAGCCATTGACATTGTGTGGGTTTCAACACACCGGCTACGGTTCTCATGGTGGTATTAAGTTGAGTGTCCACCCTTTTGGTATGAGCACTGCCGCCCCACACAGGCGCACAGTATTCAGCAGTAGAGTAGACAAGTGATAGTCCCGCTGTTCGTAGTGTGTCAGCACATGCGCCCCATCCAGACCCCGCCAGTTTTTGAATGACATTGTTTCTTGATTTGAGTTTCGCGCATAGTGAGTCAACTTGTTTTTTGAAGTTAATTGTACGATCAAGTGTAACACCAAAGTACTTTGGGTGCTCAGTCTGATGCAGTTGGATGCCCTCAAAGTGCACAGTGATTTTAGAATTGCACTGCTTATTATTCAGGTGGAATGTTGAAATTTCTGTTTTTGTTGGATTGGGTTTCAGTCTCCAGTTTTTAAAGTAGGCTGATAGCATTTGCAGGTCCCGCTCCAACACTTGGGCACCTGCATCTAAATCTCTACTTCCAGCCAAGAGGGCAATGTCATCCGCATATTGGAACATAGTTGATTCCGTCTTAGGTATATCGTGCACGTATAGGTTGAACAGGACAGGAGCCAGGACTGATCCCTGTGGTAACCCGTTGTTTAGAACTTTGCTGTTGCTCATCTTTCCCTCCAATGATACTCTTATATATCTACATGATAACATGGAGTCTAGTAAATGTAGAATTTTGCGGCATGGTATAACTCTAGCGAGCTTCAAGAGTAGGCCCTGACGCCACACAGTATCGTAGGCTGCTGACAGGTCAACAAAAGCTGCCGAGAATTTTTTTCCATTTTGAAATCCAGCTTCTATAGTGCTGGTCAGAGCAAGTACTTGTTCACAGCAATCCCTTCCGGCTCGGAATCCCGCTTGCTCAATGGGAACTACTAAATAATATAAATTTATTAATAAATAAATTAATAAATAAAAATAAAAAAAAATAAAAAAATTATTAAATAAATAAATAAATACATAAAATATTGAATGTAAGTCTGGCACCTGGGAGTAGTTGCGTTTACCAGTGCGCATTCCCTTTCTTGAAAGTGAAGTGAAAAATGCAGATTTTAACATTATTTCGATGTAATTTTTAATTCTATGTTATTTGTACCTACAAATGTTTGTGTATTAAAAACCTCAAGATGTATCTTAATCTTTATGTCTGTGAGACGGGGACATTAACATGGTGATCCCGTCTGCGTATTTACCTTTCCGTGTAGATTAGGAAGCAAGTACTGCCTCGAATTAGGCACTAGTTTGTTGCGCTAATGCACTCAAAAACTCGTGTTGAATTCAAGGCACGTGTCCTCCAAATGCACACAATTTAACAAAGTAAACTGTTCCTGCTAATACATGTTCATAAATATACACTTTTGTATGGGGGTGGTTGACCTCTTGAGTTTAAGCTAAAAGAGATGTACTTAGGGCCGTATTTATAAACCATTCTCAGTGCGTAAGTCAATGCTTAGCACACCAAAATGTATGGAATTTGTCATGCTAAGCATTGAGAAAGATCTTAGTACGTTTTATAAATTCGGGCCTTAGTCTTGTTGGCATATAAATAATACTAATTTTCTTTCTGTGTAATTACACCACCACAATCGGCTTCTATGGAGTGATGGTTATATCGGATATAAGTGTTTCCACAATCTACTCATTTATAATTAGGTAATTAGATTCTGGTGACTATAGGTAGATGTCCAACCCATCTACCTCCCATTAAACGAATTATTATCAGGCGCACACTTTTTCACTGACAATTATTTCAACTTTTCTTGCTGAAGTATGTTCGGTTTGGTTTATTTTCTCCCCACAGATGAGAAAATATTCTTAATCTTGTAATTTTCTACATGGCCGACTCGCTTCTCTCATCCTTCACCAAAGTTACTGTTTTCAACTTTTTACTCGAGCACTTTTTCAAAGCTCACAGTTTTTATATATCGCCATTTACAATACTTTCATACACACTAAATAAATTCCATCATCGCTTTCACTCTCTCTCATCAGATACGACAAAAAAGTTTCTTCCGACAAATTAGATATCGATTTCTATACGAAAGAAATAATTTTATCCTCGAGCTAGAAGAAAATAAAAAACAACATGAACGGTATTCCTACTGTGTCCTTCAATTACCTTTTTTTCTATAATTTATATGATCTATCTGTTTTTTGTTATATTTTGTTTTCTATAGTATTTTTTGTTATCGTAGCAAATTTATGTACTTCACGTTGTACAAATGTTTCGTCGCGTTGTCTCAATGCATACAAATATTTTAGAAAAAATATTTATCATATAATTCTTGAACGATATTTCTTCTCGTCCTTTTATTCCCACTTTCCTTTTCTGAATATACATTATAATATGATCAGAATAACAGAACTTCACAGTCTCCTACCCCACTCAATAGGGAACGCTTCAGAACATGTAGTTCTAATTCATCCTCGGAGTGACTGCTCGTCGGACAAAATGAGAAACTACCATCAAGCATATTTCATAGCATTACCACTAAGAGTCCAACCACAATCGTGGAGGCCCGTCAATCATGGCGAGGGTTTCCCACCCAACAGTGCCACGGTAACACGTGACAGTCACAGCGAACCTTAACCACGCCTGTAGTACTTTCAGTTCCTCAATTTCCAAGCCAAGCGCAGCGTCGTCAACACCTGTCCCATCAGCATGGCGGACTATCGCCGAGTGGGTCGTGCCCACCAGTCATGTCGGGGGCTCCTCCACCTCTTAGTACTTCTGTTGGCGATTTACAGGAACCGCAACACGTAGACAGTACTTTCACTTATTTTCGATTAATATGCCCAGTGAATAACGCAAGCTGGATCCTCGCCGTTTTTGATAAGTCACCGTTGAGCGAGACATTTAGGCATCTGCCCTGTTCTTCCATAGGTAAGAATCGAAGGGGGCACCGACCTTTTGCCCAGAATCCTAGGGTGGGGCTGGGCCACCCCCAATTTTACGTGTTAGGCTCCTTTGGCCACAATCTAGCCCATATATGATCAGTATTGTTTTTTTTAGGTTGAATCCCCCGGGAGTGTCAAGAACAGACGATGAAGTTTACCTCCTACACAGAGTTGAAAAGAGCCGTTGAAGACCGAGTGGAGTGTGGAGAAAGAGATCCCCAAGATTGAAGCCAAAGAAGAAGAAACTCTATAATTTTTTTCAGTAAAGTTTCGATCCATTTCCTTCAAAAAGAGGAACCAAAACTGCATTTCTCCAATCCGACGAAGTCTACCCCGCTTCGTAAGAGACACCACAAGAAGATTACATTTTTATTTGGGGTTAAATCCACGGTATTATATTAATTTTACTTGAGACTTTGCGTGAATTTGGTGGCTGGAAGAGATTGCCTTAAGTAAATACTCTAGTCACAGCAATGGAAAAATAAAGGAATTTGAAGATGCGAAAGAATATAAAATCATCAATTATGAATACAGGTGTTATTCGACAAAATATGATTCGTTAATATTTTCTTTTTACTTTCGAGAGTATCAACGTAGTCGATAATGAAATGTGCCGTGTTGAAGGATCTTGCAGGTCGCAAGGCACGTTCACACTGCTCACACAACCAGCGATAGAGTAACATGAGACTCTGGTATGAGCAATTCTCATGGTAAGTTTTCAAATTGCATGGAACAGAGAAAAATAAAATATATTAAATATAAGAGAATAGGTCCATTACCATTTCGATTTTTATTTTATTGTTTGAAAGATGTAATATTGTGTATGTAAATAACTTAATACTAATAAATAAAATTGTTTATATTATTTTTTTTTCAATTGATTTGTTTACAAATAAATAGATCGATGACTTTCATTCAAAATACACAAAAATACTCTTTATTATTGCAATTAAGGATTCACTCTCCCTTATTTAAGATATTCTTCCAATTATTTTTTCTCGTTTAGAAAAGAAAAGTAAATTTAATTGGCCGATCATTTTTATACCTGCTTATTTAAAAATTTTCAACAAAGATGGCCTAGTTAACTTTTTTTTTAAAGTAACGACAAAATCGATTTATTTCTCTATTCAAAATTTCTTGCTATTAAACAACTCTTTTTATTTTGATTCTTCTTCTTCTTCCTTTTCATAGATCCGAAGATCTGTTTGTACCGCTATTCTGTCTCCTGCGATTTGGACTGCCAACTGTCTCGCCATCTCTTTGGAGGTCTTCCTGGTGGTCTTCTTCCACCTGGGTTCTCCTGGAGAGCGATACGTGGGAGTCTATTTTCAGCCATTCTGTTTACATGTGAACTCCAATATCGCCTCCGCTGTCTTCCCCATCTGACGATGTCCTCCGTACTACACTTTTTTCTTATTTCAGTATTTCGAATTCGGTCTCTTAGAGTGTTTCCGGTTATACATCGCAATGTCCTCATCTCTGATGTTCTCAGAAGAGATTTTGTTCTCGTTGTGTCTGCTCTGGTCTCTACTCCGTAGGTGGCAATGGGTCTTACACATGTTTTATATATTCGGACTTTGCTTTCGATATTCATGTGTATATTCCTCCATATACTTTCCTTTAGACATCCCGATATTGCAGCTGCTTTATTTACTTGTCTTAATGTTTCGTCGTATAGACTACCGCTGCTAGTGATGTCTATTCCCAGATATTTAAAGTCCATCACTTGCTCTATTATGTTATTTTCTACGACTAATTTGCATCTCAACGGGTTCTTGCTTATCGTGAGACTCTTTGTTTTGTCTGTAGATATCATCATATTATATTTAAGTGATGTATAATTTAGTTTGTATAGCATCCTTTGAAGGTCATCTTCTGATTCTGCGATAAGTACCGCATCGTCGGCGTAGCATACTATACTGACTCTTTTACCTCCCATTCGGTACTATTTTGATTGATAATTTATATTGTATTATTTCTTTGATAAACAAAAATAAATGTCATATTACTGAAATTATAAAAAGATAAACAGTATGAGTAAAAATATAAACATTAGAATGTACATAACATATTTAAAACATGTCCAAAAAAGAAATATGGAATAGGTAATTGCACGCAATATACGATATTTCATTTGCAAAGTGGTAAGTGCTGTAGTTCGCAACACAAAAGACTTAATGTAAAAAAAACTTCAATGTCGATTCTTTTGTTTTACCTACGGTTGATATGACCTTATTTAAAAGGAATTAACGAGTACCTACAATTGATAGAAAAAAGTTTTAAATTAAAACTTTAAAAACCTACAGTAAAAATTGTGTGTAGGTAATAAGGTGCCTATTATTAAAAAATGGTTCAATATATTTTAAATTTTTTGTGTTTTCGATCATTGTCTTGTTTTTTTATAATAATTTGTTTGATTGTTTT
This sequence comes from Molanna angustata, assembly GCA_963576475.1. NCBI lineage: Eukaryota > Metazoa > Arthropoda > Insecta > Trichoptera > Molannidae > Molanna > Molanna angustata. Next base: position 22,598,425 of record OY754973.1, read on the forward strand.
AGTGTTTGGTTTTTGAGTTTACTTTTTATATTTTTATATATATATATATACTTTAAATAGTACTTATGAAAATAATTTCCCAACAGAGAACAACTTGGATAGGCCACAACATCCGGCACCCAGGCCTGCTTTTTACCATCGTCGAAGGAATGATTGATGGGGGTAATTGTAGAGGCCGCCCCAGAAACAACTATATAAACCAGATAATCGGTGACGTGCGCTGTAGTAGCTACAAAGAGATGAAGAGACTGGCGGACGATAGAGTTAAGCGGAAAGATCGAGTGTTTGGTGCAGACCAATCCTAAGATTGTGACCCAGAAGAAGAAGAAGAAGTACATAGCTTCAGTACTAGATTTTTGCCTAGTGCAGGGGTGCCAGTATCCTATCCAGATGGTATCCTAAAGGAGGACATGTCCTTTTTTTCTATAAATTTCCCTCCTGTCCTCCCTTAACTACTTAATGTCCTCCTTTTGGTCGGTTGGTACCAATGCACAACGGAGGAAATAAAATAACAGATTTGTTATTATTCAGCGACAGCACTGATTCTTATCCGATTTACTTAAAAAATATATCCTGCGAAGATTTTTATATTTATTTGTTAAAAAAACAATAATTCCTTACAAAAAATGGTAGTTCGGAGAAATATGATTATTTAAAAAAATTAAAAAGTGATTTAATTTAAAATTTTGATATTTTATTTTTTTAAGAACTTTTAGTATTTACTTTTATTATACTTAATTTATTTAGAATTATTTTATTCAGACCCTTATGACAAATCTTGATTTTAAGTTTTATAGGGATAACATTGAAGTTATACAAAAAGTCATTTTCGTGTTCTTTTCGATGCTATCGGTTATTCTGTCGATACATTTGGTCTTAATATTGAGGTCAAATTGGTGTTTTTTTGCCAATAATAATAATAATGATAATTAACACTTCCTGCACCCTGCGCAAGTGGAGAGTTTATTGCGGTATGGTAATTTCTTCCAACTAACCAGTGTTTACAGCCCAGAGAAGCAATATTTGCATGAGAAATGAATTTAAATAAATTTCGACTCTGCTGGGAATCGAACCCAGGACCATATCATACCATACCATCACGCCATTTCCCTATTTGGGGTAAGCAGAGAGAACCGAACGCCAGACTCCTCTCTCTTGACACACATTCCTAGCTTCATTCACGTCCATACATCGTCTCATACACGCTCTTCTATTATTCTTACTTCTAACATCACCATCTTTCAAAATCCCATTTATGTGATTTATGTGAACCCAGGACGCCCGCACAAAAACCGAAGGCCTTCCAATCACGGCGGTCGGCATTGTCCTCCTTTTCGAAGAGATATCCTTCTTTTTAGTGCTATTTGTCCTTCTTTTTCAGATTTCCATCTGGTAACCCTAACCTAGTGAAGCATTACAGTTGCAATGAATTCATAGTTCAAGAAATTATCTAGATGGTTTTCAAACAATATTAAATATAAACATTGATATAAAGTAAAGTAGGTACAGAAGTATTCATTAGACAAATAGCAAAGTTAGGAAATATTTAACGTTATATTACAGATTGGGTACTTACTAATGTTCGTATTTGATATACTAAGCAAACAAATTGATTAGAAATAATTAAGTTAAGTATCCCAAATATGTCTCTCTCTCTCCATAGATAAATTTCCTCTACATCTACCTGCGTTCCCATTAATGTCTCTATTTCATTATGACGTGTAATTGAATATCTAGTCAATGTAGACATAGGATTAATGTTGTACAAACAGAGATTCCAATCATCGATGCCAAATTTGCCCAACACGTACAGGTAATTGGAATAATCAGGCCATCATCAACGAGCAAATTATGAAGAATAATAATCAATGTTTTCATAGGTTGTTAGATGGATGATTAGTGTTCTGGTCTTATCAATTTCTTAGGTTCGAGTCTTTTTGTGCACGATTCGTGTTAAAAATAAATACTTATATTTTTATTACAAATTATTTTGTTCGAAAAAAATGTATATTTTAGCAGTTTTCTACTGACTAAGTTTTGATATGTGCTCTTAATGTAGGTTAAAAAAATACTTTTTCAGTCACACATTTTAACTACATACCTAACTCAAAAATTAGAAAAATTAAACCCATAATATATAAATTTTTGTCTTCCGACTTCCATTTCGGCTTATAAGACCATTATAAACTGGTTGATTGATGGCCTTATAAGCCGAAACGTCTGTCGGAAGACAAAAGTAAATATATTGTAGAATCATAATAATATGTGTTCATACTTTTTCTAATTATTAGGTATGCAATTCTACAAATAAGTTCATACGTTACTCAATGTTATTCTTTACATTCCATTTACCTTGAAGATACTCCCTCTAAATAAAACATTGAACCTGGAATTCCAGAACAAAAAACGTCCACCATTTCTTTATTTATTATTGTGACTAACATACAAAACATTAAATAAAATATATAATTCGTACGCTTATAAGAATTTATTACAAATTAGATACATTAAAATAATTCTGATTAAAACAAAATTGAGTTGTCTGACATTAGCAACACGTATTCCCTTATGAAAATAATATAATTTTTTGATAATTTTTTGAAATCTCAATACACACACAGAAGTTGGAATATTATAGGAGAATCAGGAATCCAAGGCACCTACAGGGCTTACGACCCGTGATCGACAAGTTTACGTGATCACTTTATGCACTCTCGCAACGATCACCAATTATGCCTTCTTATTGAGTTCCCTATCAATCTATGCAATTCATGAAAGTTCTACATTATATTAATCATGAATATCTGTTTGAAAACAAACTTAAAAAACCATCGCCATTTTTGAAGTGACGAAGAAACCCTTCTGTAACACCATCTATTGAGAAATTCGTTTTTAAACAATGATACTTGTTTTCTGGAATTATTGTTTTTTTTTTATTATTGTTATTTTTCTTTATCTTCTTAAACTACTGTTCTTGTGCAGAAGTTCAATAATATTTTTGTTTGTTTTTTGATATTAATTAAAAAATTTAAACTTATATAAAATAGGTATGTATATTGACTGCGATACTCATATGTATATTTGTACTTGTCAAGTATTTTTGCTGTCGACTGCGGTTATAATATTTGGTAGGACCGCTCGCTCGCTGTTGGTCTGCTGTTTTGTAGTTACCTACATATTGATTTATGTGTATTTATGTTTTCCAACTGTCGATTCGTTCAAGAGAATGAAATTATTTTGAAGGAAGAGGCAGTTTAAATCCAAGACGCGTGTAGGAAGGAATACGATTGTATGCAGAGTCAACTTTGAAGTAAAAAAACACCAACATAGAGGCTTCACAGCATATATGTTCCATATGCTGATTTACTCAGAATTCGGAGTAGAACATTGTGTGTGTGTGTGTGTGTCCGTCCGTTCCTATTAACTTTTGATCCGCTCAATTTACAGATCCCAAAATTTCAGAATATATAAACAGTTATAGGCCTACAAAACTTTTATACTCAGAATTGTGAATTTTTGTTTCAGTCAGGGGTCATCAACTTTTGAAATTTTGATTTATTTTTCCATATATCTCAGTAACCGTAAAAGCTAGAACGCTGAAAATTGGTATAAACATGGACAAATACAAAATCTCAAAAAAAATTTTTTTTTAAAATTCCAGTTTTTCTCAAACATATTTTATTAAGAAAAATATTTTTTTATCATAAATTTATGAGTTTAACTGCCTATATTTCCATTTTTTTTAAAATATCGAAAAGAGCTGAAACACCCCAACTAGATAATTTAATTTTCTATAAATAATATTGACATTGTAGTAGTTTATCTCAAATTTTTTTAACAATTTTTATAAAAATTGAATTTAGTGACGACATAGCTTCATACAATTTGTATGGCAGTCGCCTATACACAATATCTAAGAAGACTTAATAGTTTGATACTTAATCTCCAAACATACATACATACAATCATGCTGTTTTCATATTCCGGGTAGGAAAAAATGACTGACCTCCATACTATCCTATCTTGACATACATCCCTACATGTGTTGTATAAAAAAATATCTTAAATATTCAATAATTCGGATTTATGGGTTAATAGATTGGTACTTATTCTTCAACTATACATACTATCGCTATCGACAGTTGGATCTCTTGTGTTACATGCAACTAGTTATATCTAAAAGTTAATTTCTTTGTATCTTTTTGTATTTGTATATCTACCACTTGACTATATTCTCATTTTATATAGTTATCTGATGTCAATAACAAAATAATTTTGTCTATTTTCCAACTGTCGATTTGTTCAGGAGAACTTTGTTCTCTTAACATATCGACAATGTATCAAGCCAGAATACGCGAGAATTGTATGGAGAGGTCTACTTTTTTCACGGCTTTTCCAACTTTGAGGTCAAAAAACACCAACTTAGAGGCTTCGCAGCATATATGTTCCATACACGGATTTACTCAGAATTTGGAGTAGAACATTTCGTGTGTCTGTGTGTGTGTGTGTGTGTGTGTGTGTGTGTGTCTGTGTGTCTGTGTGTCTGTGTGTGTGTGTCCCCCCCCCTTATAACTTTTGATCCGCTCAATTTACAGAGCCTAAAATTTCAGAATATATAAACAGTTACAGGCCTACAAAACTTTTATACTCGGAATTTTGAATTTTTGTTTCAGTCAGGGGTAATCAACTTTTGAATTTTTATTTTATTTTTCCCTATATCTCAGAAACCATAAAAGCTAGAACGCTGAAAATTGGTATAAACATAGACAAATACAAAATCTCAAATTAGTTTTTTCAAAAAAATTCCAGGGTTTCTCAAACATTTTTTATTAAGAAAAGTATTTTTTTTATGATAAATTTATGAGTTTAACTGCCTATATTTCCATTTTTTTTTAAAATATCGAAAAAAGCCGAAACACCCCAACTAGATATTTTAATTTTATATAAAAAATATAAACATTGTAGCAGTACATCTCAAATTTTTTTTAACAATTTTTATAAAAATTGAATTGAGTGACGACATCGCTTCATACAATTTGTATGGTAGTCACCTATACACAATATCAAAGAAGACTTAATAGTTTGATACTTCATCTCTAAACATACAATATACATATACCATCATGCTGTTTTCATATTCCGGGTAGGAAAAAAAGACTGACCTCCATACTATCCTATCTTGACTACCTAGGTACATGTGTTGTATAGAAAACTAAATATCATAAAATAATAAATAATTTGTATTTATGGGTTTATAGTTTGGTACATATTCTTCAACTATACATACTATCGCTATCGACAGTTGGATCTCATGTGTTACATGCAACTAGTAATAGGTATACCCACAGACAGGCTTTGCCTTGTGGGATTTTTGTGTGCACGGTTTCATTGTTTTGATATTATGTAAGTGTGTAATGTATATTAACCGTGTTACAAATCTAAAATAAATAAATAAAAAGCAGTATTCTTTACATATGAGGTGACAATGCTTTCGCACATATATTATGCCACCCCTGAGACGCAACATTACTATAAGTTTATTTTAGGTTTATTTGCTTGTACCAATGTGTATGTAAATCGAATATATTTATTCCTGCATAAACCTAAGCAAACATTGAATTAATTCCAATGAAAAAAATTCCATGTTTGCATACTTCACACTATTCACTACCTACAAGTAGTGACTTTATTGCCAAACAACAATCTCCTTCAATTATCTATAAAGTTATTCCTGCCCAGAAAATGAAAAATGTTCATTCTATTAAGGAATGATAGGAGAAATGTTTCATAAATATACATATTTATTTATTCTATGGGAGAGAAGTCAAACCACTTACCACTGTGATACTTCGGTCGAAATTAGATATATATTTTAAATCTGATTACAATATATTATGTATAAATTCGCTTAGGTTCACACACCAAACGAAAACAAATCCATTAAAACTGTGTACACTTTAGCTGACATTTTTTCGTGTGATTTATATTCATATGTGATTTTTTCGTGTACCAGATAATGCGAGTGCTTGTTGTGTGTATGTTTTTCATGTAAATTACCACTTTGCATATAAATTTTATGTTGTTTGGGTTGAACAAAAATAATTTAATCGATGGTAAAAGTTTAACGCTTCTTTGGCCCATACGTAGTCGGGCAATTAATATTATAACGCAACCATTTTTTTGCGTTATCACATCACTGAGGTGGGTAATTTTCTCCGTTTGCAAGAGGCTTTTGGCGTAATTAATGACTCAAAGGTGCTAATGAACGAATTAATGAGGGGGTTTGAAATTACAATCATTTATTTTATTTCACGTGTACCTATCTAATTTTTCGCCCGACAGAGTGGAAGGCAACTGAGAGAAATTTAAACAGAATTACCGTTTGAAATAATTGCAAAAAAAGTTTTTAGTGGCAATACTCAACTATCAAACAGTATTTTTCAGTGGCAGTATATATTTATCAAATATTTACAATTGTTTCTTTCAGTGGCAAACACATTTTTGTTTATTTGCTATACTTCATTTACATAACTTTTACGACTGCTTTTAAATAACTAAATTGTTTTTTTTATATGCAATACTTAATAATCACAATGGATTTCTATCAAGAATTGTAGATCGACAAACCAAACTTACTTGACAACTGTTTTTCCAGACAAACTATTTAATTCTCAAACAGTTAAAACTATTTTTTTAGTTGTAATACTTCCTCTTCAAATATTTACATTTATTATTTAACATGTAATACTTAATGTTCAAACGCAGTGTTTTTTCAGTGACGGTACTTCATTTACAATATTTAATTTTATTATTGCTTCTCGGGCAACTAACAGATGCTATGTCAAATAATTATTTAACACGCACCCAATAATAAGTTGCCACATTTTTGAGACTTTTATATTTATCGTCTCACAGATCGAGACTGAAAACACAATTAAAAACTGTGTCTCCACCGGGAATCGAACCCGGGACCCTTGGATCAGCAGTCAGATACCTAACCAACTGAGCCACGAAGGCCGACATTAATAAGTTAAATTTTAATATTAATAACTGCAATATGCACATATGTAGATATATAAAAAAAGCTTTGCACTGCAATAAGATATTCAAAAGTAAAAAAAAGACACCCCTCACACATACATACCATCACGCCATGTCCCTTACGGGGTAAGCAAAGAGAACCGAGCGCCAAACTACTCTACTTTTGCACACATTCCTAGCTTCCTTTGTATCCTTTGTATATTATTAGCTATAGGACTAATTTTAACTTAATTTTAACTGATTGTATTTTTTTAAGTTTTGTTTCACCATTTTCAATGTGTTAGCTATAGGACTAATTTTAAATTATTTTTTGCAAACTGAAAGCGCCCTTGAGGTGACCACGGTTGTCACTAAACGGCGCTTTATAAATTGTCCTTATTATTATTATATTATTATTATTATCCATGCATCGTCTCGCACACGCTCGTCGATTGTTCAAGCTTCTTATGTTTCCTTTTTTTCAAAATATCATTAACACGGTCCTACTTTCCCCCTCTAGGACGGCCCCTACTATTCACTCCATCTCTTACACCCATGTATATTTTTGGTAAGTCGTTCATCATTCATTCTTTCAATAAATTCAAACATACCCCAAGGCATATTTACTTTCATTTTACTTATAATATCTTTCTTTATCTTACATTCTCTCTGTATGTCCTCATTTTTATTCTGTCATAAAGCATTTATTCTACTTTCATGCGTATTTTGCCACGTCCCTGTTTTATAAGCATACGTAAAATTAGGCACTATAATTGCATTATGAACGGCAATTTCGGCTTTCTTTGAGATTCTAGGATTGGACATTACTGGTCTGAGTGCTCCTTTTATTCTTTTACCCGCCAAAACTCTTAATTCAATATCTTTATTATCAGTTCTTCCATTCCGTTCAAACATACTGCCCAAGTATAAATATTCCTTTACATATTCTAGCCATTCGTCCTCCATTTTTTATCATACATGCAGCTATATTTTCAGTTTTTTCGAATATCGATATCTTAGATTTACTCACATTTATTCTATGTCCGTTCTACCTGCATTCTTCTTATTATACTTTATTAACTAAATACCGCATACCCATCCGCATATTCAGCACTCACCACTTTGTCATCTGCATACATCAAATCACGCATTCTTTCTTTAATTTTTTAACACAGTGATCAATATACAGAATGAACAGCCATGGGGATAATACGCTGCCTTGCTACACCCCTTTATTAATAGGGAACCACGTTGTGAACGGAACAACGACACAACAATACCCAAATATATGATTGTGATACCGTTCGGTAATTTTATATATGTAGATTCAATTAACACAAATAATCAGAAATTTAATTTGCGGAGTGGCCTTACTGACGAGTTGTTTACAAAAATTTTGGGCAAAAACAAATACAATTATTTTTTATTAGCTGTCATAGAAACTCGATATATAATCCAATTTATAATAATTTTCATAATCAAAAAAAAATAAATTTAGATGTATCATTGTTTTTAAAGTAGCCAGTAAAATCTATAAATAATCGCTCGTTTCAAGTTATACCTACAGGATGTTTCAAAGGAACAATAATTAGGTATTTTTTAATACAATAATATCTTCATCGTATATGGTTCCGCAATGAGGTTCATCACCCATTCTAAATGTACTGACATTTTTAGTCAGGTTAGATCGGTGTGTGGGTTAACACGCAAGCGATAAAAGATAATTCAAACCCGCACACCTGTCGTTGGTTACCCCACATTGTGGGATTGTGGGAACGTGTAATTTTATCAATGTTTTATATTTAACGACGTTTTATACGACAATTATCAATATAACCTATGATCGTGAAATAAATATCATAACTCATTGGCTTTGTATTTTCCAACCATCTATTTGTTCAAGAAAATTTATTTTTCTTACTATATCGAAATAGAACCAAGCCAAAATCCGCGAGACTGCATGGCCAGGTTTCATTTTTCATATTTTCTTCAACTAAGAGCATTCTCTTATATGTCGAGCTCTATATGTACAGATATACACAAATTGTATTTCAATTCTCCCCTCTAATACTTTCACTACTTCTGATTAAGTACGATACTATGAGGCGAAACCTGGCACTAGGTCAATAACTTAATAAAAAACTCGCCCCCATGAATTTATAGATTTTTTTTCATCGTATTTGTTAATAATGTTGTATTGTACTATTAATCATATAATATTTTAGCACTGTATAAGTACCAAGTGTATTGCCAAATGGCATTTTTTTACAACTTGATTGTGATTTCAGTTCAGCGAAGCAAGATTAACTCGAGAAATAATTTTATTATTTTCGTATCACCCTGTGGAAATATTGTTGTATCTCGTTGAAAATAAAGAACAATCATATTGAAGGTATTGTTTCCACTTATTTCGTAACTCTATTCTTATTGTTTAGACTCAAAGCAACATTATTGAAGAGTCCTTGAAATAAAATATAATTCAATCAAAGGACATTTCAACTGTATTATTTATATTATTATTTTGATCAAGGACAAATTTTATTATAAATACAAAATTACAGTTCAATCAATATATTATATTATACCTAATATAAAACGAGTGGGTTGTAGACAACACTTAACTCTCTACACCATAGTTAGTGTTCATTTTATATTCTTGAAAGTTTGACAATCTCTTAAATGCATTTCTATTAGATTCTTAAGCAAATATATGATTCCCAGAGGACAAAAGTTTTCACAATACACCATACACATAAAAACATTTTCACGAAACTCACAGTATGCACTATCTACGTGATAGCTGTTGAGAAATTTCAAGTAAAATTGCATTACTAGCAAGATGATCATGTATGAGACAGTGTATCAATGTTGATGGGGCGATGTGTATGTGTCAAGATAGAAGAATGCGGTGTTCGGTTCTCACTACCTACCCCTTGAGGAAGATACAAGTGGAGAGTGCGAAAATAAATTTGTCAAAAGAGACACATACAATATCAATATGAAGTTGATCACTCAATTTTTCCATACAGACGCTATTTTACATACTTCTGTCATATGTATATGTATATTTTTCATACAAATATGAAATTTATTTCACATTGATATCATTGGCAGACCATGGATTTTTTCTTTAAATTTTAACAATCCTTGAATGCATTTTTCATGTGTGTATTTTTATTGTACCAAAATTTCAAATAGTATAAGTTTATGAATGTTGCATATGAATTCAATCACATAAAAAGAAAATCCGTTTACGGCGATCAACTATTACGGCATACGCCATACATACAAACATACCACGACGAATCTCATAGTATGGACTCTCTACATGATACCCATTGAGAAATTGATGCAAAAAATACGCTTAAAAATAGTGAAATCATGACTCTCCACTATTCCATAGTGCCGAGAGTAAAAAAGACGAAAAAAAAACACTGGGATTTACCAAAAGTAAGTTGTAAAAAATATGTTACCTGACTTTAAAATATTTACTTCGAAAACAGAGGCTATAGAAAATTATATATACACTCCACTTCTATGAGGCAGCGTTTTAGGTAATTTCGCAATTTTCAGCCTATTTTCCTTTATTTCTCAACGACTTTCATGTGAAAAGCATATTCTGAGAATTTAGCCTTGGTGTTATTGTATTGCGTTTAAAAAGAGCCCCAAAAATATTTATTTCTGTTTATCCAACGGTCGAATTGTTCAAGAAAATTTATTTCTCCTAAAATATCGAGAATGTATCAAGCGAAGATACGCGAGATTTGTATGAACGATTCTATATTTTTCACTTTGAAGTCAAAAAACACCAATATAGAGGCTTCGCAGCACATTATATGAATTTAAAATTTGAATATATGAATTTAATTCTATAGGTATATGAATTTAATTAGAATTTGTAAAATATAGATCTGGCATGTAAATCTCGCGTATCTTGGCTTGATACTTTGTCGATATGTTAAGAAAAATAAATTCTCTCAAACAAATCGACAGTTGGAAGTTTTCCATTTAAAATTTTGCAAATAGTAGTACCAGAAACTCGCGACTACTGGATAACTAAACCCAGTGCGCTAATCGCTCTGCCACCACCAATCTAATATCTCCATGCCATTTCAGGGTACCAATTTAACGTGTCAATTTAGCGATGGAAAAGAAAAACAAAGAATAGAAGACAGGAAATAAAAGAAAAGAAAAGAAAAGAAAAAAAAAGAAAAGAAAAGAAGAGAAAAAAAAAATACAAACATACCTACGATATGTCGATTAATTTCCATAAAATGTTTGGCGCCGACTTCATTTCAGAGTGATTTCAGGTAAAAAAATAATTTGAAACCAGTGTAGTTTTTTATCATATTCATGTCAAGATATGAATTTTTTGTTAGATGTAAATTTAATGTGCTTTTTATTAAATTAGGCAATTATTTTAGATCACATAGAATTGTGAAAAAAAAATGTAATTTCACGATTTATTTAATTTAGTTCCCAAACGTGACTCCCATTCCCCAGTATCACTCAATGACGAGCATCATCAGAACCCATTCTACCATAAAATTATATATATATTATTTTTTTTCATAATTCTGTGTGATTATGGAGTTCTATCATAAAGTGAAAATTGAAAACTAAAATTATTTCCTTTTTCTTGCATTTTTATTTTTAAAGTTTTTACATTTTCAGTGATGTTGATGAAGGTATATTTCACTATGTTAACTACTTATCATGTAATAGAGGTTTATCTTTCACGATTGTGAATTGTGACAAGAATAAAAAATCTCTGACGCTCCTTATTGGTACACATATAACTTCAAAACTACTACTGAATCATCAAAAACCCTCTTAGACTTCTTTAAAATTAACATGAATAAAAAAAATCACGTCAAATTGATAACATGGTCAGTTTTTCAGTCAGTTAAAAATGGTATTTAATATTGATGGGAGGTGAAAATTTATACCTTTGTCATAGTATAATGACGATTTATTTTCTGTAAAAGGATAATTCGGATTGGAGGTGGCAAAGCGATTAGCGCGGTGGGATTGCAATCTAGTGGTCGCGAGTTCGAATCCTGCCATGACCGATTTCGTTCAGATATGCACAAGAATATGCTTAATTTACGGAATATATAAGGATGTATATTATGTACTTGTTACAAGGTTATATTCATTATTTAAAAAAAAAAAATTTATAGAGAAATTGACACTATTGTATGACGACCATTCAGTATATAAATGTTCAAAATAATTACCATATTTTTGAGGTTATATGACCTCTTAAATTAAATAACTCCTCTGCTGGGAATCGAACCCAAAACGCCGGCCACAGGGCTTATCACTTATGTTACGGCGGTCGACCAATTCAAGGAGAATATTCCTTTGTATAAATCTCTTCTTTAATTTAAGTTAGTAAAACAATATGTAATATGTAGCTACATATTATGTAGTTAATTTCAACAGTAAACCTAAACAGAAGCCGCAGGCCTGTATGAATACTGTACACTTCTATTTAAGCAAGTTTCATTCTAACGGACATGTTGCTTTTATTACAAACGAAATCACGTCCTCAGCAGTTGTATGAAAACTTTTGAGCCCCTTGAGCACGTTAAGCCCGTGAGACATGACAGTATTCTCTGAACTTGCAGTTATACGGGATTCATAATAATGCAATCAACAAGCAACTCGAAATATTCAATTCAACCAGCAAATATGTTTTAATTATAAATAAAGTATTCAAGAATAAAATATACAGATTGTTAAAATATTAAAAAGAATATGTTGTGGCCAACGATAAACTCTTAAAATTTCACGTCACTTCTAGACCAATTTTGCTGAAATGTTATATACCTACATACTTGCTTCCGATGACAGAAACGAGTGGATTGTGTCCAATACAACTCTCGATAGCACTTATACTCAATCAAATTTTAATACACTTCCTTCACCTTGCCGAACTAGTTGTCAATAAATTTTAATTATTATGCAAATTTGAAAAGGTAACATAAAATGCATATGTATTTTACACAAAAATTTAAAGATGTAATAAAATACAACGGATCATTGAATTGATAAAATTTTGCAATAAAAAATGGTGAAAAATATCAACACGATCAATATTTGTTCATAATATTGGTATAAAAAAAATCAAAACCAAAGTTACACAAAACGACGTTCAAATTACAAAAAAGAAACACCACAAAAAATAAAATACGGTAAAATAAAAGAAAAGGTCAAAAAGTACCTATATAAAATAGTTTATTGGAAAAAAATATAATTTGATAATAAAATCGCCACTTGCACAGGGTGTAAGGAAGTGCTAAGTATGTAAATTAATGAATTGATTTTTGTTAGCTATATTAAAAAATTTAAATACACTCAATTTATTATTAATATACCTACTTCAACGTATTATCCTTTCTTAATTGTAATTATATCTTAAATCTATATTAGCTGCATTATATCCCAAAAGCGCCATGCTTGATCTTACTTTAATATCAAAAGCCTTACCTTTCTCCTCAAACTGATTATCTTATGGGTACAAATTGTTAATTTTCTAGACGATGCAGCTGCTTAATTGTGACATATTTCCCGCTGTAAAGTTTGTCGAAGCGATAATGGCATTAAGTGAAGTAAAATTCCTTAACCCATATCTTGTGGTGCTATTTGACATCGTCCCAATGGCGAATTAACCGTTGCAGAAAAGTGAATTTGCCGGAGAACTAACTGCAATGAATAAGGACGATTCAAATGAGTCCAAACTCGATGAAAGTGGCTGAAAAATTACCTTTTAATACTTCGCTTGAAGAAAAGCACAAGGCAATATAATAATTATATGTTATCCCTGTATTGAATATAAACATATATTTTTACTTTTCAAACAATTATAAACACTTCTTGCACCCTTCGGAAGCGGTGAGTTTATTGCCATAGGTAGGTATGTCATTTTTTTCCAAATACCAGTTTGTTAGTACTAAATTCAAAGATATTATTTAAGACACGTGGAAAACTTCATTAACAGCATAGGGCGGCGAAGGTTTAGTTTACTACAATGCAAATTAATTCGTCAACGCAAAAGCAAAACCTTACAAACAAGGGGTAAAGAATAAGGATTAGGTGTATTTTCAGCGTTCGGGGTTTTAATACATAGTTAATGTAGAATTAAACCAAATAATGGTTTAAACACAAATGATTCAATTGCATAGTTTATTAAAAAAAATATATATACATTTATCTGAATTATGACTTTGTTTAGCTTCTTACATAATATTCTCACTTCTTATATAGAAGAGATGATTAAAGGAAATTAGGAGATGTCTATCAGCACATGATACTACCCAGCAGTGTAGAGATGGCTTAAAAAAAGAAGAAGACCCTACAAAAGAGTTCTCTCTCCATCTCTTTCCTTTTTTTCTGGGTGAAATAAATCTATTTTTTAACAGATTTTTAATTATCTCAATAGAGACTAAGTTGGAATATTTAATGTAGGAGAACCGGGAAATCAAGGCACCTACAGGGCTTACGACCTGTCATCGGCTGATTTCCCGGTTCTCCTACAGTAAATATTCCAACTTTGTCTGTATTGAGATAATTAAAAATCTGTTAAAAAATATCTTTGACTCCCGACAGGGAAAAAAATCCAATGTTTGCGCATATGCAATAAAAAAAAATATTCGAAATAAATCTATATCTTTATGAATACATGATTTTATTTTAACTGGTTAGCGAAAGAAAAATATGTCAAATACTACCTATTTATTTGTCTTATTTTGAATTTTTTAACAATTTATTTGTTTAGAGTATTGTTTAAATAACATCAATGTTGAACTTCGTTGATTTTTATTTAATATTAAAAAAAATATTAAATTTGACTGTAAAAATGTTATTTTTATGTCACAACGTCAAAAAAATTATTTTATATTGAATATATTATTATTAACTATAAAAAGCAGCATTATTTACCACAATTTATGACACCAATATAACTTTGTTCAAATTGTTTGTAGGTTAGTTAAAATTATAATATTTTTAATATATTCTAAAAAAACTACACGAAAAATACAGTCTTTGCGATAGCAAAAACACGACAACACATTAAAAACCCCGTTACCAAATAGATAAAACGGCATTGCCAAATATTGCTCTTATAGTTCACCTCACTTCAAACGTTTTTAAAAGAAATTTTATAAACTTAGAGATTTACGATCTACGCAAAGCTTACCAAAAACTAATAAGTGTGAAAAAAATATCGAGGGTGCTTATCTCGTTCATTTTAAGAAGAAATATGTATGTGTGGGGGTCCAGGGAAGGGCAAAGAATAGAAAAATCCAATAAGATAATGGATTGAAGAATTCCACAAGCTTAGAAAGTGAAACGCGTGACTATATCCGATGATAGGGAGTTAAGAGGGATCTGGGTAGGTGGCTTCAGGATGGCTCTTGATTTATGGACGCCGATTAAGGGATGAGGTGTTGGGATACAAGTAAACACAATTATTTTATTTTTCTCAACTATCCAAAATACCGGTGCTCGTTTGACAATTTTTTGAAATGTTTCAGAGCCGCACCATACTGTCGTTCTTTTTTGCACACATAACATAATTATCGCGCTTATAATATTAATATCCCAGCATGTTTTATAATCCCATACCAAGAATGTGTAGACAGTATAATGACAAGGGAGTGTCCTGATCTTGAGGTGTTTGCGGATTCGCTCTCTGCTTTTACGAAAAAAAGTTAAATCGCGCGTGTTAGTTTAAGAAGGTCTCAGTGCTATTTATATACGCTATTTGATTGTAATAATTTTGATATTGTCTTTTCTCTAACTTATGTAACTTTTTTTTTTACTTCTTATTTACATATTTAAATACTTCGATTTATGTAACTTGTGTAACTTCTATAACTTATGTAACTTCTATAACTTATGTAACTTGTATGACTTATGTAACTTAATTTTTTTTTTCTTAACTTATGTAACCATTTTTATTTCTTCTTTTTTACTTAACTTTTGTAACCTAATTTTCTCTTATTTATGTCACTCTTACTTGTGTAAATTACGTGTGTGATTGAATTTGAGCTCATGTTATTTTGTGTGCATCCATAATTGGACGTCCAGCACTCATAATAATAACCAAAATTGTTTTCTTTTTATGATAATTGTAAGCTGGATGTCTGTCGATGTACCCTTTTTTAATAAATAAATAAATAAATACCTATTTGATTCAATGCTTATATTTTCATGTGGCAAATAACTGTTATTCATTTTAGTGCAGTTTACAGGTAAAATAAAAAAGGACATATAAAAATAGATATACAAAATAAAAAATTCAATGTTATTTCCCCATTGAAAGGGTATACACTTGTGTATGTACCGTGGTTATTAAAACGGCTCCCAAAATTAAATTAGCAAATTATGAAGACGTAATGTTTATCATCTTAGAACTCCTGACTTAATTCACAGGAAATAGACTTTTTTAGGAAACGAATCCAAGAAATCGCTGCAATCAGTTATCTTACGAAATAATCCACAATGGGTGTGATTTATCTTCAAGTACTCTGCCGTTTGCAATAAATATAAATTATTTCACTTTAAATAGTTTGAATCTTACAATTAGATAGAATAATATATAATTCAAACTTACATTTTCCAATCTCAGACTCTCACACATAACACGGTTTTGCTGAATTCATTTTACTCCTCCTATTCTCTTGGCGTCCCGCGTGTGAATGAGTTAAATGAAGTGAGGGTTTCGAAGAGTGTGTGGCCTTCACCACGATCAGGTAACTCCCTGTAGAATTGCCACTAATTACTACAAGCAGTTCAGCATCCAAACAAAGTTTTCAGAAAGCTGTTCCATTACTGTTACTGTTATTACATCCATTATCACTTAATATTTTGAACAAACTTTGTGCAATGGTACCTACAGTTTTAGGATCATTCGACTGCTGTTCAAATGTATGTCTATACCATTGTCTGTTCTGTTACTGCCACCTGTTTTACTCCATAAATAAATACATATGTAAATACATTTTTAAAATGCAAACTATAAGTTGTGTCTGAGAATTCAGAAAATAGGTATGTATTTGTATAGGTCCATCTTCCATAGGCTCCCAAGCAGAGCACTTGGAGTCGTCATTGACCACAATAAAACAAATTAATATTAATAAAACAAAGAAAAAAAACTCCATGCTAATTGAAATCTCTTTCATTTCGCATTTCGTCAGTTGTATAAAATGATTTATCGATGAGATACTTCTTCGTCTCTCTCTCAAAACTACCTTCTTTTAAATACCGTATGTGAGGTGGCAGTTTATTATACAGCTTATTACTCTGCCACAATGTAGGTACTTTGTGTTACAGAAATGTTAAAAAAAGTTTGATGAAGGTGCACTCAAATACGTTAATTTTTTATCAACTGATACATAAATCAGGAATTAAACATCAATTATAGGTACGGTGAAAATATTTTTAAATGAAAATAAAGCACATTTAGAAAAAAATACCTTTAAAATTCATATTCAATTTTATAATATTTTTAAGAAAGAAGATGACGGATAAGAGAAATCAAGGAAGGATCTTATCAAATAAAGAACGTATGGTCGCTGTTAGTATTGCAGACATCTTTAAAAGTTGTATAAATATGATCTATTGGAAATTTTTATCAACAGTTCCGTTCCTTCTATACACCCTTTTTAAGAATTATCGTATACATGCCTGTGACTTATACCGACAGCATTATATTTTGTCAATTGTTGAAAAAAATACGAGTTTTAAAAAAACACACATTAATTCATTTATTAATAAAATATATGAGTGAACTGGTTTACGTAATAAGTGTTTTTTTGTTTTTTTTTTTTTATTTTATTTTTATAGAATACAACAGCAATACAATAAATATTAATACAAATATACAAAGATAATTTTTTATATAGCCAATTATAGTATTCTAAAAATATATTAATTACCTACATATACATTTATTAACAATTATGAAAACAGGAATGGAAAGGAGAGAGATAGGGAGGGGAGTGGGGGGAAGCATCGACCACTAGAACCACTCATATTATGATTTACACTCACGTGTCTCAATGTATGAATAATGATAAATTAAAATTAAGTTAAAGTTAAAGGGGCACAATTAAAAAGTTAAAGAGTTATAGATGTGCACAACAAGACAGCACAGATTAAATAACCGACAAATTCACAATTTTTTTTTGAATACATAAACACTTGAAGCAAACATATCCAATTCCGGATCCCTCAAACAATTTCTATTGTACCCAGTACAAGCAGTTTTATTATTGTTATATTTTATTTCAATCTTGTTTATTTTTCCTCGTGTTTTTTCTTCATAATAAATCTTATCGTTAACCATTTATGGCAACTTTGCTGGTTTAATTGATTTTTTTTTGTATCGCTACAATATATTTACAAAACTGTATGTTTCTTTAATAAATAAATACCGAAGTTTTTGTGTTGAAAAGTGGAAATTCATTATGAAAATAATGAAAAAATATACAAAGAATTTTTCCTCAAAATTCGATAACAATGACCGAACGTTTTCGCGAGTTGATTTTTTTGATTTTTTTTTGTACCGTTACAATATAGTTACAAAACTGTATGTTTCTTTAATAAATAAATTCCGAAGTTTTTGTGTTGAAAAGTGGAAATTCATTATAAAAAATAATGAAAGAATATACCAAAGAATTTTCCTCAAAATTCGATTTACAATGACCGAACGTTTTCGCGAGTGATCAGTCATGAGAAAATGGTCGAAAGAGAGAGAGAAAGAGAACGATTTTGACCTTCTAAAACATTATCATATGTTTTTTTTGACGGGGTATACGAGTAGTTGACGATTTCTTTCATAGTTTTCATCGAGAATTCTCGAAAGATTCACGGAACTAGTAAATATGATTATTTAGTTCATAATTTTAAATCAAAACTTACGTTAACTACGACGACTGTATACAAAGATAAAATATACAAAGTTATGATTTAAATGGTTCCGTATTATCATAGTCACAACATTTAGCAAAATCCTTTCCTGTCATTTTAGATGAATCAGAGTCAACTACTTGACACCTGTCACGGACGATTCTGTGTAGCTTCAATCTTAGCGAATAAACGCCCATGCATTAAATTCGTTAAATTTTCAGAGACAATTACCACCGATTCAACATAGATACGGAACATGGATTAATTTTTTTTTTGATAAATAATACAAAGAAAATTTTGATATATGATATCATATTTGCTTCAAGTTTTTATGTATTCAAAAAAAAAATTGTGAATTTGTCGGTTATTTAATCTGTGCTGTCTTGTTGTGCACATCTTTAACTCTTTAACTTTTTAATTGTGCCCCTTTAACTTTAACTTAATTTTAATTTATCATTATTCATACATTGAGACACGTGATGTAAATCATAATATGTGTTTCTAGTGGTCGATGCTTCCCCCCACTCCCCTCTCTATCTCTCTCCTTTCCCATCCTGTTTTCATAATTGTTAATAAATGTATATGTAGGTACTTAATATATTTTATAGAATACATACTAGGCAATACAATAAAGTATTTTATAC